>SJYQ01104659.1:349688-374697 GCA_006410935.1 Redunca redunca | reverse complement strand
AAAAAAAAAAAAACCCTGATGCTGGGAAAGATTGAAGGTGGGAGGAGAAGGGGATGACAGAGGATGAGATGGTTGGATGGCATCACCAACTCGATGGACATGAGTATGAGTAGGCTCCAGGAGTTGGTGATGGACAGGGAGGCTTGGCGTACTGCAGTCCATGGGGTTGTAAAGAGTCGGATGTGACTGAGTGACTGAACTGAACTGAACTGGACTGTAAAATGTCCTGGGGATTCTGGAAATGTGGTAATAACTACAATATGGATTTTGAATCTCTCAGAATTTCCAGATAAAAGAAATGGAACAACAAGATAACAAAACTAAAATCCATGGGCAATATTTATAACAAAACAATATCCTTATGAACCCCACCAAGCAAGGAAGGAAAATTTGTCATGACCTAAGGACCTGCGGGCTGACAACATCTACCATGAAAAAGCAGAGGGGGCACTAGAGGATGCTTAACAGCAGGAAGAACAAGAAAACACCAAATAGCCTGTAAGTATCCACTGGAAATTGCAACAAAGTGATTTGAAAGCGGCAGCAAAAACTTAAAGAGTGGTTTCTTCCACTTCAGTGAAGGGTGAATGGGAATTGACTGGACAGGACTGAGCGACTTCACTTTCACTTTTCACTTTCATGCATTGGAGAAGCAAATGGCAACCCACTCCAGTGTTCTTGCCTGGAGAATTCCAGGGATGGGGGAACCTGGTGGGCTGCCGTCTATGGGGTCGCACAGAGTCGGACATGACTGAGGTGACTTAGCAGCAGCAGCAGGAGTTGTATTAATTCTAGATCTTAGGAACTCTCAAAACTCACCAGTCAGAAACCCTTTCAAGGATAGGTCTCAACACTGGCAAGAAATTTCTAGGAGCTGAACGAAGAGGACACTGGAGAAAAACTGGAATGAGAAAAGAAAGAAGGTCCAGATAAAAAAGGGGTAGGGAAAGAAAATATGAAATTCCAGAAGGAAATTTGAACAGTACCTGAAGGATCAAAACAGGGGATAAAGTTGAAAATGCTACTTTGAAACTTGCAACCTTCTAAAAATTCATGAAAATTTATTTCACATACAACCGAGCAGCAGAAAAGTATTGAGGTCAAATCCAATGCTAAGTCATCATGAGGAAAAAGAAACAGAATAAAGAACAATTTTAAAAGCCTATAGACAACAAAATTATACCAGAAAGTTAGAGCCACAAAGCAGGTAAAAACTGTTACCTTCTATTTCAAAACAAGCTAAAATACTTTTTAAAAATTACTCAGAATATAAAAGAACATCATTTCTAATCAAACTTAGAAAAACTCAGACAAGAAGTAGAAAATTTTAGGAAATTACTGAAAATTTTAAAATATTAATAATATAAATGAAGGCTAAACTAGAAGACACATAAAAGCAAGCAAACAAATTAGAAATGCCCAAATATTTGGTGACTTCTGCTTCTAGCATAGGACTATGAATTGGCCATGGATATGGTGATAAGGGGCTTTCCACGTGGCGCTAGTGGTAAAGAACCCGCCTGCTAAAGCAGGAGACAAAGGAGATACAGGTTCCATCCCTGGGTCGGGAAGATCCCCTGGAGGAGGGCATGGCAATCCACTCCAGTGTTCTTGTCTGGAGGATCCCATAAATTATATCCTCGAAGGCTATAGTCCCCAGGGTCACAAAGAGTCAGACACGACTGAAGTGACTGAGTATGCACACATACGGTGATAAAGAACAGACACAGACCTAGGTGTTGTTTTCTATGCAAGAATAATCACATAGCAGGAAGCTGATTTCTTAGAAACCATATGTATACCATTTCTACATATAGTGGTCCAACCCCTGCACATTATTGCTTGTCTAGGGCAGAGTGAAAAGAATGAAAATTATAAGCAATGTTAACAGTTTCCTCACCTGTAAATACTACTACTTACCTTTCATAGTTGTTCAGAGAGTGAAGTGTTACTATAAGAGGCAGTGATTGATAACTTGGATCTTAAGACCCAACAATCTTGTGACTTAGGAACTGTGTGAACATAGGCACATTGCTAGCTCTCAGCAAGTTCATATGTTATAAGGGGATAACATCATCAACCTCAGAGCATAGTTCTAAAGATTAAAGGAAAGTGTTAGTTGCTCAGTCACATCCTACTCTTGGCCATCCCGTGGACTATAGCCTGCCAGACTCCTCCGTCCATGGGATTTCCCAGGCAAGAATACTGGCATGGGTAGCCTTTCCCTTCTCCAGGGTATCTTCCCGACCCAGGGGTTGAACCCAGGTCTCCAGCATTGCAGGCAGTTTCTCAACCATCTCAGTCACTAGGGAAGCTCAACGATTAAAGGAGGCAGACATCAAATATTTAACAAAGTGCTTGGTTCATGCCAATCCCAGGTGTCACTAGTGGCAAAGAATCTACCTGTTAATGCAGGAGATGCAAGAGATACAGTTTTGATCCTTGGGTCAGGAAGATACCCTGGAGGAGGAAATGGCCACCCACTCCAGTATTTTTGCCTGGAAAATCCCATGACAGAGAAGCCTGGCAGGCTACAGTGCATGGGGATGCAGAGTCAAACATGACTGAAGTGACTTAGCACGCAGGCATATTTATCACTTTTCACTACTAACTTCTCAAAAGTCTTTGAAGTCAGGAGTTCTGTTTTCTTCCTTTTGCATTCTTCAGGCTGCTCAGTAAACAACCATTGATAAACAAATGAAAAAATACACAGAAACCAGAATTACACTTATATGTTGGCATTGCCTACCTCAAAGAACATTTGAATCAGAATCATTTGAATGGAAGAGAATGCTCAGGTCTTGGACTAGGATTTACTTGCTGTGCAATAAAACTTACACAAGCAATTAACCTCACTGCTTCTCAATTTTCTCCTCTATAAAACTGAGTTATTACTAAAATCTTTGTCACATGGTTGGGGGTTCAATTAGGATAAGTTAAATACTGGAAATCTAAAGCATTATGCAAATGTGAGGCATTATTATCATGATTATTGTAACAATATTGTCATTCTAAACTGCCACATCTTAAGCATTCTACTGCTCTGCAGACGACAAGTTCCTCAGCTTCCCCAGCGTGTTGGTATACCAGGATGCTTCTGTAGAAGAGAAATAATATATTTGACCCAAGGAAACAGAACCTTCTAAATATATTGGCATTTTCATAAAGGCCACACATGCACAACCATGTAATGGCCTCACCCACAGCTTTCACACTGTGGTAGAGATTGCTACTTGTCCTCTAATATCCTGTTGTCCTTTATTAATACAACTTATATATTTAAGCTGAGCACAAACTGAAAATTCTTAAAGAGATAGGAATACCAGTCTGCCTGACCTGCCTCTTGAAAAATCTATATGCAGGTCAGGAAGCAACAGTTAGATTTGGGCATGGAAAAACAGATTGGTTCCAAATCAGAAAAGGAGTACTTTAAGGCTGCGTATTGTCACCCTGCTTACTTAACTTATATGCAGAGTACATCACGAGAAACACTAGGCTGGATGAAGCACAAGCTAGAATCAAGATTGCTGGGAGAAATATCAAGAACCTCAGATATGCAGATGACACCACCCTTAGGCAGAAAGTGAAGAGGAATTAAAAAGCCTCTTGATGAGAGTGAAAGAGGAGAGTGAAACAGTTGGTTTAAAACTCAACATTCAGAAAACTAAGATCACAGTATCTGGTCCCATCACTTCATGGCAAATAGATGGGGAAACAGCAGAAACAGTGACAGACTTTATTTTGGGGGCCTCCAAAATCACTGCAGATGGTGACTGCAGCCATGAAGTTAAAAGATACTTACTCCTTGGAAGAAAAGCTACGACCAACCTAGACAACATATTTAAAAGCAGAGATATTACTTTGCCAACGAAAGTCCGTCTAGTCAAAGCTATGGTTTCTCCAGTATTCGTGTATGGATGTGAAAGTTGGACTAAAAAGAAAGCTAAGTACCAAAGAATTGATGCTTTTGAACTGTGGTGTTGGAGAAGACTCTTGAGAGTCCCGTGGACTGCAAGGAGATCCAATCAGTCCATCCTAAAGGAAATCAGTCCTGAATATTCATTGGAAGCTGAAAATATTCAATGTTCATTGAAGCTGAAACTCCAGTACTTAAGCCACCTGTTGAGAACTGACCCATTTGAAAAGACCCTGATGGTGGGAAAGATTGAAGGTGGGAGGAGAAGGGGACAACAGAGGATGAGACGGTTGGATGGCATCACCGATGTGATGGACATGAGTTTGAGTAAACTCTGGGAGTTGGTGATGGACAGGGAGACCTGGCTTGCTGCAGTCCATGGGATCACAAAGAGTCAGACATGACTGAGCAACTGAACTGAACTAAGATCTACTCAGAATAAAGATTGCTTTTCTCCGTCTCTTGACAAGGAGCCACAGTGACATGCCTAAGCTTTGGTGCATTTTTTTTGTTGTTGTTGAGTGGAAATAAGTATGCTACTTTCAGGAAATATTCTTAAAGGGAGATCCTCTTCTTCCTTCCTGCTGACTGGAACATAAGCATGATGATTTTATTTGAGCAGTATCTTGAACCAAGAGTTGGAAACCATGTGCTGAGGATGTTGAAACTACAAGATAAATAGATCCTTAGCCACTGACATTGAAGAGCCCACACCAGTCTGAATTGCTATGAAACTGCTAAAGAAAGTAAGGAGCATGGAGATTTTGTCCATGCACTATTGTTTACCCATTATAACTGTTTTTGCAATAATATAGAATCTCTTGTCCTAATCTGCTGCTCAGGACTAGACTCTGCTAGAGGCCTGATTCTGGTTTGATACCTTTGATCTCTGCAACTAATTCACCACCACAACTTGTGGTGAGGCTAATGGTCCAATTCTAGAAGCAGCCTTTTACATATACAAAATATTTTGGTTAGAGAACACTTGTACAGATATCTTAGTGATAGAAAGTTACCATCTTAAAATTGCCTTATCAGTGAACATCTATGGTGTCAGATGGGAATGGACACAGGCGAAAGGCTAAAGAATAATGGAAAGGGTCTAAGGATTATAGCAGGTGCCCAAGCCAGCTGAGCTGATAATAGCTCATGGCAACCAGAGTGCCCTGGAAAGCCTTTTTCGGAAGCTGGAGGTACCGGCACTAGCCTGGGAGGCACAGCTCACTCTACTTGTCCCTGTCTAGCAGAGAGGAGACTGTGTGCTGTGGGAGGGGAAGTTCAGGTGAAGAGATGGCTGGATGAAGGTATCACTTGCTGCTTTCTATTCCCGGCCACCAATACCAATCACTCACAGAATGGCTGCTCAGTAAAGGCTGCTTTTCACGGGATACATTAATTTTTGCTTGTGCTCTGCTGCCAACTTGGGCAAGCCATATCACTCTTCTAGGTATCAGTCTTCCAATCCTTAAAGTAGGAGTGATAATAACATTTACTTCCAGGGGAGTATTAGGATTAAATTAGATACTGCTTCCAAATATACTGTAGAAACTCTAAAATCCTATATAAACTTAGATGGCTTGAAAGAGAAAAAGAAAATTATCTCTTTATTGTTGCTTTTAAACTATGCAGTAGATTTCTGTGTCTATAAAGCAGCATTCATTTCCTCATTGTGTAACAGTTATGATTCATTCCATTTCAAAGGATAGAAAACCTACCAATTTAAGTTAAAGAGACAATGTATTAAAAGGATACAGAGGGGTTATGGAACTCAAGCTCAGAAATGAATCTGGAAAGAAGAATGTGAATGTTATAAAGATTTCCTCTCTCTCTTCATTGTTTCACTTTGCTCTTCTGACCTAACTTTTCTTTCTTTCTTTCTTTTTTTCCCGCAAACTTTCTTTCTCTGTTTCTCTGATCCACATGGTGGGTAGCATAGCTGACCCAATGGTTTGCAATTGCATATTTTATGTATTACTATTCAAGATACATAAGCTTTATTTTCAAAACTGGATTCTCAAATTCCTATTCAATCAAATTGGGAGATGTCTAAAATAGCTAAAATCATTGATCATGAAGAACAAAGCTATAGGACTCATACTTTCCAGTTCCAAACCTGCTGCAGAGTTACAGTATTGGTTTCCCTTAGCTCATTGAACATATTTGTGACATGTGATTTAACTTCTTTGCCTAGTGAATCCAATAGCTAGGCTTCCTCAGGGACAGTCTCTGTTCATTTATATTTTGCTTGAGAGCGAGCCATGTTTTCCTGATTCTTTCTTGTTTTCCAATATTTTGTTAAAAACTGGGTATTTTGAACATAATAGCATAGTAAATCTTGGAATCATATTAGCCTTCTTCCCTAGTGTTTGCTGTTATTTGTTGTTAAGCACTATAGTTATGCTTGTTTAGTGACTTATCCAAACTATAAAATACTTTTGCAAAGACTGTATTCCTTGTTGCATGTAATCACTGAGGTGTGTTCATTATATTCAACTAAAGTGACATGATCCCTCTTTTTGAGAGCCAGTTCTTTTCTCTCTCTCTCTCTCTTTTTTTTTTGCCCATGGATTTTGGCAATATATTTTGTTTTCCAAGTCTGATCTACAACATGTTCACTGGAGACCATTAACTCAGTAGCAGGTTAACTATACCACCAAGGAATATTAGATACATTGACTATAGTAAGAGTCCTAAGTGGTCCTTCAACAATTCCTGTATAGGATTATGCAAAGGAGTTTAAGAAGAAAATGTTCCTTGGGCTATTCTGCCTCAGAACTAATGGTGAAAGAATCTAAAGCTCATTGCAGTGAAGTAAATTAAGAACTAACATTTGAGCAAGAGGACCAAACTTTACTTCCACTTCTGGGATTCCCTAAAGGCTCAGATAGCAAAGAATCCACCTGCAGAGCAGGAGGTCTGGGTTCAAACCCTGGGTGAGGGGGAACTCCTGGAGGAGGGAGTGGCCACTCACTTCAGTACACTTGCCTGGTGAGTTCCATGGACAGAGGATACTGACAGGCTACAGTCCATGGACTCGCAAAAGGTCAGACACAACTGAGCATAATTCTTCCAAGGGTAAGATGAGTAATTAGTGAAAGATTCAGAGAAGGGGTCCTGTCAAGGTAGATGATCTCTAGGTAGAAAAGAGAGAAAAGGGGATGTAGGCAGAGAAATTAGCCTAAGAAAAGATATAAAAGTGGGAATGTACTTAGTGTCTTATAGGCATAGGAGGTAAAAAAAGACTATCCTCCAAAGATAATCATGGCCTCCTTCCCAGTGCCTGGGAATATGTTACTTTATGTGGAAAAAGCAACTTCACTGATGTGAGCATGATAAGATGTTTAAAATGGGGAGTTTATCCTATATCATCCTGATGGACCCAGTTATAAGGATCCTTTTTTAAGGAAGGAAGAAAAAGAAGGTCAGAGTTAGAGATAGATTTGAAAATCCTGTATTATTGACTTTGAAGAAGGAAAAATGAAATCATAAGCCAAGGAACAGCAGGTAGTCACTAGAAGCTGGAAAAATCAAGTGTACATGTCCTCCTCTAGAGCATCAAGAAGGGACACAACCCTGTACTTAGTACAAGAAGATTTGTGTTGGACTTCCGACCTTTATCACTGTAGGATGATCAGTCTGCGTTTTGTTAAGCCACTAGGTTGTGGTGATTTGTTACAGCAGGAATAGGAAACCAACACATAGAAATCAGAGCATGGCTGAGAGGTAGGGCAGGGTGTGAGTGTGCGTGTCTAAGGACTGAGGAAAGAGAGGCGGGAGACGGCAGAGGTAGAGAAGCTTGGGGTTGGTTGTAAAGGATTTTGATAATTGGTTCCCGATCTAAGTGGTCTGAGTTTTCCGTCCTTAGAGAATGTGATCCTGAAAGTAAGCTCTCATATACAGAAGTCTCCATTCCATTAGCTCATTGGTCTGGTTCATTCCCTGAGTATGATCATTGAAACCCGTAAATCACCCCCCTCCTACCTGTACCTCCATTTGAGAATTTTGAGGCATCTTCTCATCTTGGCAGGCACTATTGCTCACTCACACACACACACACACCACAAACATGTGTGCACACTCATACAAATCCCTCACTGTATTGTACTGAACACCATCATTTTTACCTACTAATGGGCATTTCACGGATTAAGAGTGGTGCCCATAGTTATAAAGATATATTTTCAAACTTTGATAAGAACTATAAAACAAAAAGTAGGCTGCTATTTAGACACATTTGTGGGGAGTTTGTAGATATGTGAGATAGGAAAAGTCTTTTTGAAGCCGCTGCCTCTCTCCTCCCCTTCTAATTTCCTGTGTCACCTACATCCTCAACTTGTATTTCCTCTTTCATCACTTTGATCAGAGGAAGTGACCAGAATTACTACAGGAGGATCTAGAAGATGTTTTAATTTTTTTTTTCTTATCTCCTCATTTCAAATCCTTTCTTGTATTCTCAATTCTTTTGTAAAACAAAAGGGTTGGTTTGTGCATGACTAAATTTTCCAGTTATGAGAGTTGTTAAGGAAACTCTCAAAATAGAGAGTAGACCACCAAAATTAAGCCTGAGAAAGAGAATATGTGATACTCAAAGTCCTTGGAAGCATAAGAAAGAGGCTTTTTGGATGTCAGCAGACCTTCTCTGGGACTGGAGTCATTTCTCTGCTACGCAGAACATTGCAAAACACACTGTTTCGTAATCACGGCACGGCGCTGTGAAATCACTGGTGGCCTCTTTGCTTCCCAAATCACTTTTCAGTGAACACTTTGATCCTCTATGATATCAGTCTCTTGGGTTACTAATTGCTTCCAAGTGAATTCAGGCTTGCCAAGACTCTGGGTGGTGTCTCCCTTCAGATACAATTCTTTGTGCTTATATATTTGTTTGCTTCCAAATTCCTCTGAATACTTTAACAACTGAAATTCTCTCAATCCAATCAAGTTGAAAGATACAACTGGATACCTGGGATTTTTCCTGGCACTGTAGCTGACTCCCATGGGAATACCCTAAGAGCACACATCTCTAAAACTCTGGTTTGCATCCCAAAGAAAATTTCTATCTACCTCAATGGATTGCAAGATAATGGTATGAAAATAAATCTGAAAAATACTCAAACCATTCAAAAATCATTATATAAGACCCAGGCTTTTCAACTCTCTAGAGACTTTGAATTCACCATTGAGAATTCATCTTTCTCATTATTACAACCAACTGATAACAATTCCATTGGCTATGCTTTCTAAACTTCCCCAGTATGTTGGACCCTTACCCTTATGCCCTTCTTACCCTGCCCTCTCTAATACCATTATTCTGGTGTTGACCTACTTTTGGTCTCTCCTAGAATTTTAAGTAGTTTCCTTACTTCTGATCTTTTTTGATTCCCAGTTTCAAGAATTAGATCTTTCCTTTTAAAAATAAACATGCTGTGTTCTCAGTTGCTTCTGTTGTGTATGATTCTTTGCAACGCTATGGACTGTAGCCCACCAGGCTCCTCTGTCCAGGGATTCTCCAGGCAAGAATATTGGAGTGGGTTGCCATTTCCTCCTCCAGGGGATCTTCCCAACTCAGGGATTGAACCCGAGTTCCTGGGTCTCCCACTTTGCAGACAGATTCTTTACTCACTGAGCCACCTGGGAAGCTCTGAAACAAACATATTAATGTTTATTTATTTATTTATTTATTGGCTCACAAGGATTAAACGAGGGAACTTCAGTATATCTATAAAAGCATCCAGTAAATTTCCTGGCACATAGTCATCACTCAGGAAACATTTCCTTCCTTCCTTGATCCTCAGGATCACTTTCTTCATCTTAGAGTTATCTTTCTAAGACAAAAATTTGATTATCTTGCTACTCTCTTTAAAGAAAATCAATGACTTGTTATTGTTCAAGAGATTAAGTTGAACAGTAAGGCCAGACCTTCATAATCTGACCTTGACTAAGCAAACAAACAAACAAAAAAGTCTACCTTGCTATCCCCCTTATCCTATGGCTCAACAAAACACACCTCACTCTGGCCACCTCAAACTATTTTAAACATCAGATATTCTCTTTACTCTTTGCCTTTGCATGCACTGATACTTGTCTTTGTAATTAGCTTCATCTCACCAGTATTTTGCATTCTTATCCTTCTGCCGAATTATCTTCCTAACTTTTCATATGACAAACTTTTTCATCCTTTATATTCAACTTCAAGTTCACCTATCAACCTATGTCTTTTCAGAATTCTTGAGCCTTGCCGATTGCTCATAAAACGTCCAGTGTTTATCATCACCGTGATACTTAGCACAGTGAATCATCATTATTGGTTTGCATTTGGAGTTTCCAACCAGGCTGAGAGTTTCTGAAGCATCAGGAGATAGTTTTATCCATCTTTATGTCTCCATTGCCTAGATTTGTGTCTGACATAGTAACAATTCCCAAATCCTTATTGAGCAAATACATGTCGTTATTTTATATTATACTTGCTCCTTCACTCATTCATCCAATATAATTGAGTATCTGCCATATGCCAGACACTATGTTAGGCTCTGTGGAAGATAAATGTAAAAACAGATCCTGCTCTCAAGAAATTTATGTTCTGATTGAGAACATAACAGATATTTCACATACCAAGAACAGAGAGCAAAAAGTGTCAAACTACTTCCGGAAGAGAGAGATAAAGCTCTCCAACTGATGGAATAGACACACTGAGTAATGCTTACAGATCAGTCAGCAAGACATACTGAATCCCAACACAATTTGCATTCAACCTATTGTTATACTTAAAATTGATGATGTAATACTGGTTTCTATTCAATCCTAGGTCATGGATCTACACTTGGGGCAGAAGGGTGAAGGGAAAATTTTATTTGTATTTTAGAGAAAGGACAATATCTTACTCTTTTTTTTTTTTTGTACTCAGTGTACCATCTGGTCCATGTGGTTACTTAAGTGGTCTTCACTGAAATTGCTTAAATTGCTGACTTAATGAGATCAGGGTGGAGTTCCAATGTAAATAATTTAAAGATGATTTAAATTGGTTTGAATTAGTTACTTTGTCAACATTTTAAGTATAAGATATGTATTCATTCCTTTGACCAATTTTATTCATTGTTTCAATCATTGCCTTAGTCAGTTTGAGTTGTTACAACAAAAACCATAGGCTTTTTAGGCAGTTTGAATGACAGAAATTTATTTCTCACAGTTCTGGAGTCTCCAAAGTTAAAGATCAGAATACCAGCAGGATCTTTTTCCTGATTCGCTTCCTTCTTGCTGTTTCCTCACGTGGTGGGGAGAGAAAAAGAGAGAGTGGAGGAGGAAAGAGAGGAAGCAAACTTTCTCCTGTCTCTTCCTATGAGAACACTTATTCCATTATGATGGCTCTACTCATGACCTAAAAACTTCCCAAAGGTCCTACTTCCAGACACCATCTCACTGAGTATTGGGGTTTCAACATATGAAGTTGTAGGACATGAAGTCACAAACAGTTCATAGCCATCATGCTATTCATTTATTCATGTGATAAGTCAATAAATAGTAATTAAACTAGCTCTTCCTGGTTCTTAACCATTAATTATCCTCTTTATCTTATGAATCATTGTTCATTCCCTGAATAAATTTTCATTTTCCAACTAAATTTTAAACAACCTTATGGCAAGAATCCAGTCTTTGTCTTCTGAGTAGATATCCAGTGCTAGAATTTACTTGACAACTTCCCACTCTCTTCTTAACTATGACAAGCAGCTCAAGCCTCAATATAGACTTTAAATGGATTCCTATTTATGAAAATCAGAATTGATCAGACAGACTCATTGCTGTTCCATCTCCATGGAAACTTTTATTTTGCCTGTCTGTGGAGGAGGAAGCGCCATGGCGGGAGATGACATAACCTTGGAACAGCTCTCCTTTCAGGTTGGAGCACTTACTCAGAAAGCACTCATTTGTGTGTTGAAGTCCCCAGACCTGGGAACATTAGGAACCTCATAAAGACGGGTCTTCAGAAGCCAGAAGATTAAACAAATGCCAGCTCCATAAGGCCATGCTCTTTCATCAGAAGAGAGACACCACGTAAACAAAGAACCTGAAGGTGGAAATGAAATTTTAGAAAAGAAAGAGCACACAAAAGAAGGATTCATACCAGGCCAGCCTGGGGGAGGAGGAGAAAAGCGAGGACGTGAGGCATCAAACAAGCAGAAAGCCTGCAGAGAAAGAAGTCAATAGATCAATTAAAAACTGTGAGTCATTGGCTTCCTGATTCCAGGGGGCTGGTGGCAGAGGAGTCAATCCGATTTAATATGTGCTAATTTATTAATGGTGGGATAGAACTAAAAAGTTTGAGTGGGAGAGGAAGTTACAGTGGAGAGTAGATTCTGGGTGGTGGGAATGAGAGGTCTGGGGAAGAAACATTAACTGTATACCCTACGTGGTGCCAATCTTTCTCTGTATTTCCTATTAGGGAGCTTGTAAAGCAAAATTTTGATGCAGGCAATGCTCTTCTCATATGATAGATGAGGGAACCAAGACTTGGGGACTATGTAGCTTTCCCAATCACACTGTCAGTAAATGGCAGATCCTGTTTCCCAATGTAAATGTGTCTGATTCCAAAATCTCGTCCTGTCCTCAGCCTCATTTTATCACCAATGCCTTAGTGCATTATGATAGAATCCAAGAGCAGGAATATAGCACAGAGTACAAAGCAGGTTTTAGCCTCTTAAAAAATGTTCTGGGTGAGTAAGGAAAGAAAGGCATGTAAACAATGAGCCAAATCATGTGACAGAGTGAAATGTGTGTTTGGGTGGTTATAAACAAAGTGCTGAGGATCCCAGATAAAAGAGCGCTTCGTTGCGATTCTTGCAAGGAACAGGAAACGCTATCTAAGAATGTGGTGCTAATGGACTGAAATGAAGAGATCTTGGATCGAGTTTAGTAAGCGAAGAATTAAGGGAGGACTATCACGCATGAGGAAGAGGAAGCTATTACCATGCACAGGACATGGAAATAAGATTGGAAAAATTCCTTGTAACCAGCCTGTGGTAACCCTTGAAAAGTCTCAGCATTTGGATTCTATACTGTAAGCAATAGAGGTCAACAGAAGAAATTTGAGGAAGGAGAAGGCTGGTCTTATGCACAGATGTCTGGGGCAAACCCTACCTCAGTATAGTCACAGCTTACTTTGAGTAAGTAATATAAGGTTAAAGAGCTATAGAGAGGCTTTTGCCTCCAAATTCCTAGTCCTTCCTCATCCTTAACTAGAAGTTCTGGAATTTTCTTTCTTTATGTTTAAAGTTTATAACATGGAACCTAAGGATGTAAACTAGAAGTTTCATTATCATAATTTCCCACCCATTATAGATCTAGAAGAAATGTCATAAGGCTCCACATTTCTATCTATCTGGGATAGAGAATAATATTTAGATGGTACTTACAAGCTAAACCAAGAGGAGGATTGGCAATCTTTCATTGTGGCAGAGGTATAGAAGAAGATTTAGTTCTAATGAATGGGTTCAGAATCATAACTTCAGTCCCTAGGGACCCCATTCCTAGAAAACTTGGACACCAGAAAGGTACTTAGATATGAGAATCAGTTATAAAAATGTAGACCTTGAAGTCAGAGTTTAGAACCCAGGGCACATTTTGGAATAGAATTCAGAGCTTGACTGCTCTGATAATGGATGCTCAGGCCATGGGATGATTTCTCTTCTCAAGTGAACAGACTGACTAGGAAGAATGGAGTAAGATTAAATCTGTGGGAAAAATAGAAAGCTCCAGTTTTAAGGTCAGATGAGCAGGGAAGCAGAAAATTAGGCTAATCTACAGATGACCAAGAGGCACTGAGGATTATCATAAAATAATGAGCCAGGGAAATTGAAAGCAAGAACACAAAGAATGCTTCCTTGCACTCCACAAAGCAAATATGACTCCTGGTCTTGGAGCTCTATCTGGGGAAGTTCAGCATGTATGGAGTACATACAGGGGTCCCCAGGTGCACCAGTGGGAAAGAACCGCCTGCCAGTGCAGGAGACATAAGAGAGATGATCCCTGGGTCGGGAAGATCCCCTGGGGAAGGGAATGGCAACCCACTCCAGTATTCTTGCCTGGACAATACCATGGACAGAGGAGCCTGGCAGGCTACAGTCCATGGGATAGCAAAGAGTCAGACATGACTGAAATGACTTAGCATGCACACGTGCATGCATGGAGTACACACATCTGAGAAAAGGCAATGGATGTCAGTCTTCCTGATAGAAATCTCTAGTGAAACAAAAAGGAAAAATAGAATAGTTTGCAGGTCAAACAGAAGTTGGAGCTGATTTTTTTTAAATATCAAGGCATTTTCCCAAGGGAAGAATCTCATCCCCAAGGGAAACTTTAATTTCAGTAGTTAAAATAGTTTCTTTACTTTACTACTGTGAAAAACTCCCAGAAAAGTGACAGAGAGAGAACAAGTATTTGATAGATATTAGTGTTCCCTTCTTTTCCCTCCTCTCTTACTTTCAACCTGCTATTTCCAAGGCATTTATGATGCTTATGGGGCCAAAGCAATTGGGTTAAGGACATGGTTCTTCATGAGTTTTACTAACATGGATAAGATTATCTGAAGCAGTATTTTTTGAATTGTCGATGGTGAAGACTTTTTCTTTCTAAAAGTGTTCAATACATTATAGATGGATACTTTCGTAAACCCTAATAAAAATGACTGTCAGATGAAGGATCTCAAGCTATGTCTTCTGAATTTAGGGAGTCATTGAAAAGTTTTCTTTAAAAGAGTCACATAATCAAGCCTGTGTTCTCGAAAAATAATTCTGGCAGCAAAGTAGAGGATTCAAGGTGTGTTTACGGGATCCTTAGGAACTAGACGATATTAATATTTCAGCCTATAGATGAAAAGAAGATGTAGCAGGGGAATTTTTTGAAGGTACATTTGGCAGGATTAATTCTGCCAAATTAAAGAAAGGAAGGAAGACAGACTGAGAGAAACCATTGATTGTAGGGATGAAGGTGATGGTCTGTGATCCACTCCCTAGATCAAATTGCCATAACTCTTTTTTAAATTGCTGCCAGAGCCTCCAATCTAGTCTCTACTTTATTCTTGACTCTTTTCAACAAATTTTGATACTCCAGACATAGATTCATTTTAAGGTTTAATTATGATTATGTTGCTATCCTCCTTTTCCCTCATTGCTCTCCACTGCTTTCAGGAAGAAGGAGAACACATTTTCATAGCCTATAAGCCCCTGTGGTAATGTCTGCTTATTCCTGTAGCCTTAATATGTCTCAGTTTCCTCATCAAATATTTAGACAACATAAAAAAAAAAAAAAAAAAAGCCAGAACTTGCTTTCTTTTTTAAGCAAGATGATTAAGCATCTCTCTTGCTTCTGCAAACTGCGTTTCGAAAGACAGTGAAAAGATTTCAAGAAGGCATAAATTCACAAAGACAAAAAGACAAGAAACAAGAAAATTATCAATAAGAGATAGCCAAGATATTTTGGAACTCTGAAACCCAAGTTAGAAATACAAGGGTCTTGAAAACATTCTATTCTGTACCCATGAAACTCCAGAAAGTTTCAGAAGTTCAAATGATCAAATACTTCTGAAAGGGGTCTCAGAATGATTGCCTAAAGATTGTGTAAGAAGAAACCACACCTTTAGATACTTTCTCCTCTCTAATATTATTGACATCATTTCCTTCCTACAGCACAAAATAATGGAGGGTTAGTCCTTAGAGTAGTTGAACCAGAGACAAAGCTGATGTTTGAGAACCAAAGAGAAAACAGAGATTACACAGAAAGCCTACATACCCTATAATAATATTCTCTTCCTTCATGAAGCAATAAATCAGTGGGAAATAGGGCTTAATGTTTAAGGACAAAATTTTTATGGGGTATCTGACCAATCAAAGGGAAAAGAAATGTAAATACTGACATGTGGGAATTCCTAAACACTATGAACAATCCAGATCTCCCTATAAAGAAGCTCATCAGTAGACAAGGCTTACCCATGCACTGTGGGTTTTGGGTAGTTTTTAATTTCTGATGCTTTACTGTCATATATGAACAAATGAAAATGCGAAGTCAATAGGACATTTAAAAATCAATCAGTATAATTTACCATATTAACAGAGTAAATGAGAAAAACCATATGATTATCTGAAGAAATCAAAAACAAGCTTTTATGAACAAATTCTAAGTAAACTACACCTACAAAAACTGCTATGTCTAACATTATATCTTGTGGTTGATGACTGAATGCATTCTCTGGAAGAGTAGGAATAAGAGAGGGTGTCCACCACCACTGCTTCTAGTCCACAGCAAACAGAAGATCCTAGTTATTATAGTAATGCATGAAGATATAGGCAGGATCAATCAGCATACCCAAGAATACTCAACATTGCTAGTCATCAGGGAAATGGCAGTTAAAATCACAGTGAAATACCACTAAACATCTACTTACAAGGCTGGAATTAAAAGACATCAGAATCAAAAGATATCAGTACTAAGTACTGGTGAAGATGTGGGGCAGCTAGAATTCTGGAAGTCTAAAATGGTACCACTCTTTTAAATACAGCTTGACAGATTTTTATAAAGTAAAAAATACATTTATATGTGACCTAGATATTCCATTTTGAGGTATTTATTTAAAAGAAATGAAAGCATGTGCCATAGTCCTTCTTTTTTTAACTTTATTTATTCTGGCTGCGTTGGGTCTTCCTTGCTGTGTGGCCTTTTCTCTAGTTGCAGCAAAGGCAAAAAGGGGCTCCTCTCTCGTTGCGGTGCACAGGCTTTTCGTTGTAGTGGGTTCTCTGTTGTGCAGCACAGGCTCTAGGACACACAGGCTTTAGTAGCTGCAGCTCGTGGTCTCCAGAGCACAGGCTCAGTAGTTGTGGCACACAGGCTTAGCTGCTACGCAGTATGTGGGATCTTCCTAAATCACGGGTTGAATCCGTGTCTCTTACATTAGCAGGCAGATTCTTTACCACTGAGCCACCAGGGAATCTCATCATAGTCCTTTGGTACATGCAGGGTATTTGTTCTATGACTTGCCACATTTACCAAAATCCACAAGATGTTCGAGTCCCATCATTGCCATTATATATCTGTGGTTCTGCATCCACAGATTCAGCCAGCTGTGGATCATGCAGTACTCTAGTATTTATTGAAAAGCAATCCATGTATAAGTACAGTTCAAATCTCTGTTGTTCAAGTATCAACTGTATTCACACATAGGCTTGTCGGTGAATGTTTATGGCAGTTTTATCTTTTGTAGCCTAAACTAGAAACCACTCAAGTGATCATCACCATAGGAAAGAATTAACTAATTGTGGCATATCTTTACAATGTATTCTGTTTAACAGTAAAAGGGGATAATGAATAACACATACAAACAACATGGGTAAATCTCAAAATCAATGTGCTGACACACAAGAGAACATGCTGCATGATTCCACTTAAATGACATTCTATAACAGACAAAACTAATCTATAATGACAGATTGGGGCTTGCCTAGGGCCAGGAATAGACAGGAGTTGATTGCAAAGGACCACGAGGGACTCTCAAGGGGTGATGTAAATGTTCTATATTTTGGTTGGAGTGGTTATATGGGTGAGTATATTGGTCAAAGCTCACTGAATTGTATCCCCAAAATGTAAGGTACATCTTGATAAAATTTATTTAGTTTTTTAAACAGGAAAGATATTATAAAAGGAAAATTCAGGAAAACTTATAAAAAATGCAGCATGTATGTTTCCAGATTCTTTAGTTCATTTCAGTTCAGTTCAGTCGCTCAGTTGTGTCCGACTTTTTGCTACCCCATGAATTGCAGCACGCCAGGCCTTCCTGTCCATCACCAACTCCCGGAGTTCACCAAAACCCACATCCATCGAGTGGGTGATGCCATCCAGTCATCTCATCCTCTGTCGTCCCCTTCTCCTGCCACCAATCCTTCCCAGCATCAGAGTCTTTTCCAATGAGTCAACTCTTCACATGAGGTAGCCAGAGTACTGGAGTTTCAGCTTTAGCATCATTCCTTCCAAAGAACACCCAGGACTGATCTCCTTTAGAATGGACTGATTGGATCTCCTTGCAGTCCAAGGGACTCTCAAGAGTCTTCTCCAACACCACAGTTCAAAAGCATCAATTCTTTGGCACTCAGCTTTCTTCACAGTCCAACTCTCACATCCATATATGACTACTGGAAAAACCATAGCCTTGACTACACAGACCTTTGTTGGCAAAGTAATGTCTCTGCTTTTGAATATGCTATCTAGGTTGGTCATAACTTTCCTTTCAAGGAGTAAGCGTCTTTTAATTTCATGGCTGCAATCACCATCTGCAGTGATTTTGGAGCCCCCTAAAATAAAGTCTGACACTGTTTCCACTGTTTCCCCATCTATTTCCCATGAAGTGGTGGGACCAGATGCCATGATCTTAGTTTCCAGATTCTTAGTAGATGTTAAGTTAATATTTTTAATTTGATTGATGATATAAGGTATATGTGGGCTTCCCAGGTGGCACAGTGGTAAAGAATCTGCCTACCAATGCAGAAGACACAGGTTTGATCCCTGGTTCAGGAAGATCCCCTGGAGTAGGAAAAGGCAACCTGCTCCAGCATTCTTGTCTGGAAAATTCCATGGACAGAGGCGCCTGGTGGGTTACATTTCATGGGGTCACAAAGAGTCAGACACAACTGAGCATGCACACTTAAGGTATATGTAATATTCCTAGCATGGTGCTTGGTACATGGAAGATATTTAATAACTGTCTATGGGACAAATGCCTGAATGGGTTCATTAATCTTCAGAATCCACCAAAATAACTGCAGATGGTGATTGCAGCCATGAAATTAAAAGATGCTTACTCCTTGGAAAGTAAATTGTGACCAACCTAGATAGCATATTGAAAAACAGAGATATTACTTTGCCAACAAAGGTCTGTGTAGTCAAGGGTATGCTTTATCCAGTGGTCATGTATGGATGTGAGAGTTGGACTGTGAAGAAAGCTGATGCTTTTGAACTGTGGTGTTGGAGAAGACTCGAGAGTCCCTTGGACTGCCAGGAGATCCAACTAGTCCATCCTAAAGGAGATCAGTCCTGGGTATTCATTGGAAGGACTGATGCTGAAGCTGAAATTCCAATACATTGGCCACCTCATGTGAAGAGTTGACTCATTGGAAAAGACCCTGATGCTGGGAGGGATTGGGCGCAGGAGGAGAAGGGGATGACAGAGGATGAGATGGCTGGATGGCATCACCGATTTGATGCACATGAGTTTGAGTGAACTCTGGGAGCTGGTGATGGACAGGGAGGCCTGGCATGCTGTGATTCATGGGGTCGCAAAGAATCGGACACAACTGAGCAACTGAACTGAACTGAACTTCCACTTATCTGGAGATTGTAAATGCTTACATTGAGGAAAAGAAATGTATGAGAGCTTCTTTGTAAAGGGGCAATCTGCCTTTCTTCCAAGGTGGTACTTCTCTTATTTTGAAGAAGAGGCTGAGTAGACAGTTCCACTAGAAATACAAATGCAGTTGCTAAGGCATCAAATTAAGTGACTTTACAAAGAAGAGAGGCCCCAAGATTCAAAGAGGAGAAGATACAAGTAGTTAATGAGGTAAAATTGGACAAATAGAGTGGGACTAGAGAGCAGTAAGAGCTTACTTAATGCAAAGCAATTTCCTGAAAGGAAGCTCAGAGTATAGTAATATGGCCCCAAAGGCTGATGTCAGTGATCTGAACCACAGGTAGGAGAGAAGCTTGGGCCTGGGCTATTTCAGAGCTCCAAGCTCTTTCAAACACCTGAGAAAGGCCTTCTAGAGCTTCCTACTCCACCTTTACTTAATAGGTGAGGAAATGAAAGCTTGAAGAAAGGAAATGACTTACCCACCGGTGCGCAGGCATGGAGTCAGAATTTTCCCAAACCACCTACCTTTTCATCATGGTTGTATTTGCTGTTCGGTGTAAGTGAAAACCAAACTATTTCAGAACTAGATTCAGAGCCTCTGAAAAGAGGCAGCTTCTGACTGGCTCAGTTCCTGATGGAAAACCTGTTCTCTTGACCTTTCGCTGCTGAGAGCTGAATTGTGATTCTTCCGGAGAACTGAGGGCTTGAGTTCCTGAGGCCAAATATGGAAAGAAATTGTCCCATGCCTCCGGGGATTCCAACCAGCCTGGATCTCCCAAGCTGAGCCAGTGACACTTTGCTCACCAAAGGGTGGTGTCTCCCGGTGCTCGTGAGCAAAGAGAATTGGTCTGAGCGGGCTTCCAGCTGGCACCAGTTGCAGCTGTGGTTTCTGGGGTCTCGATCTACTCTGGTTATTGCACTGCATTCTTTTATTGTGGTTATAGGTGTCATCTGGCTAATTATGGCATGTTGCTGTAACTAAAACCCAATTCTTGTATTTTACTACCGACATCACACACTTATTTATAACCTTCAAGGAACATGTTCAACACCTCGTGAATTTTACCACATCTAGTCAGTACCATACATGGCTTGAGTGCTTATTTACATGGAGGGCAGTAATTACAGCCTTTCTCTACATTACACTAAGAGGACGGCCCAAGAGATCCTTTGAGAACAAATCATACCAGCTTTGTGTTTTGAATTTTAAAACTAGATATTTTTCCAATAGATGCCAGTATAAGGCACCATAATAAAGTAAAAATAGCTCAGGATTAAGAATCAGAAGATATCTGAGGAAGGTTGAAATAGAAGCTAGATGATGCTTAGTATCAGAAGGCCAAAGAACAGAGCACCTGTCTGAGTCGGTTTGTGTTGCCATAACAAGATATAAAAGACTGGGTGGATTATAATTGGAAACTTATTTATTGCAGGAGGCTGGAAATCTGAGAGCACAGTACCAGTATGGCCAAGAGAGGGCCCTCTTTTGGGTGGCAGACTTCCGAACTTCTGAGTTGTATCTTCACATTAAAGAAAGGGTAGGAGAATCCTCTTTGGTCTCTTTTATAGGAATACTAATCCCATCATGAGGTCTCCACTCTCGTGACCTAAGCACCTCTGAAAGGCCCCACCCTTAATACTATTACACCAGGCATTAGGATTTCAACATATGCGACACAAACATTCAGACCATAGTGGCTCCTGTTGTTTGTTACTTGTGTTCATTTGACACTATGTTCAATTATAAACTTTAAGCAATTTATGGACAGCCTCGTTTAGTCGCTAAGTCAGGTTTGACTCTTTCGAGACCCCATGGACTGTACCCCCAAACTCATCTGTCCATGGAATTTCAACTTCTGAGGCAAGAATACTGGAGTGGGTTACCATTTCCTTCTCCAGGTGATTTTCTGGACTCAGGGAATGAACCTGCATCTCCTGCTTGGCAGGTGGATTCTTTACCCACTGAGCAACCAGGGGAAACAAGGACAGTCTTATATCCATTTCATTTATTTTCTATACCAATGCTCATCACAGTACCTGACACTCTTAGTAGTCCAACAAATGTTTTTAGAATGGATGAATGAATGACAGAGAGGTACTCCTTTTAATCTTATTTCAGATTGAGAAATTAGGCTTTAAAATGTTAGCTGTTGTGTATAAATTCACACTGCCATTGTGTAGAAAAGCCTAAAATCTAATTAGAAGTGATCTCTTTGATTTCAAAGCATATCCTCTTCACTACACCATGGGTTTTTAGGCAACCAATAGATAATTACTTAGATGTGTCCCCATTTGGGTGAAGTTTGGAAGAATGGGATTGCAATGCAAGGAGGAGCATTCATCTTAGCTATCCTTTAAAAAGATAATTGAAACATCTTCGTGGAGAACTGTAGTGGGCAAATGTGGAAGAAGAGAGTCCCTCTGAGGCATTGGCTGATGGACTTCCGCACTAGCGGTAAAGAACTTGCCTGCCAGTGCAGGAGCCATGAGAATGTCATTCAATCCCTGGGCTGGGAAGATCCCCTGGAGGAAATGGCAACCACTCCAATATTCTTGCCTGGAGAACCCCATGGACAGAGGAGCCTGGCGGGCTACAGTCCATGGGGTCACAAAGAGTCAGACATGACTGAAGAGACTTAGCAGGCACATGAGAGAAAAAGGAGAGAGAGGAACTGGGCATTATTTCAGGCCTTCGTTGCAGATACTGAGTGAATTCTGGTACCATTCTCTGAGCTGTAAAAGTCTGAAGGGAGAATGGTTCTGCAGGGTAGAGAATCGAGAGTTTTGTTTTAAACCTGTTATCATTGATATGTGTAATAAATAAGCAGGTAGAAATGTGGAACTGGCTGCTGGATAGATGAGGCTAGAATTCTGGGAAGAGGGGAAGGTAGAAGACAGACATGTAGGAGACTTTGATAGTAGGGAAGCCAGAGCTGGTATTTAAACACTAGGCCACTCACTGTAAAGGTCCCTTCAAAAAAACATGGTATACAGCAGTTAGACAACCATATCATACTTGACAAGAACACTCATTATACCTCAGAGTGACTGGGTCTGATGACTGACACCCAGTTTTGGCAGAAAGGTTCCAAGTAAAAACGGTCTTTACTGAGAATTCCCTCAGGCACAATATCAAATATGAAAAATCGAGTAGACCTAGCCATAGAATTAGGCAGACAGAGAGTAGACGCGACCACTATGAGGTCTAGAGAAATTACAATGAGCCTTTGGGTTAGTCAAAACATACTAATGGTATCAAAAATTCAGCTATGTGCAGTCTGGATATGATGACTGACTTCTCTCTCTCTCTTCTTCTATCCCAGGAAAGAAAACAAACATCAGTACCCCACGGCCTGGAGCTTGGATGCACTGAATGTTTGGGACTCCATTCAGCTGCCGCTAGAGAGCTGACTATGATATCGCAATCATTCATTCAGTGTCTGCCTTCTTTACATAGGCCGGGATCCTTTGAAGGTGGGAATAAACCCTTTCTTAACCATATCTCCAGCTTCTCAAAATCTCTGGAGGATTATACTGAATTAATCATTGTGCATTGAGGAATTCAGTGAGTGCTTGAGAAGGTTAATCTTCTAAATATCTAACAGAAAATTTGAAACAAAATAAAAATAATTATTCTATGAAATTTTCTTTCTGTGAACAGCAATGAGTCTTCATACTGCCGCTGCTGCTGGCTGCCAAGTCACTTCAGTCGTGTCCAACTCTGTGCGACCCCATGGATGGCAGCCCACCAGGCTCCTCCATCCCTGGGATTCTCCAGGCAAGAATACTGGAGTGGGTTGCCATTTCCTTCTCCACTGGTGACTTATAAAATATATGGATTTTCCTGCCACCAGTTTTTGCTTCAGTCCTCTTTCTTTAAGGGCAAAGAATTATATACACACAATACATGATCATTGTGCTTAATTTCTTCAAACATGTTTCCATGGAGCCCTGCCCTGAGGCTAGCCCCTTGAACAAGTCAACCACTAATGGTAACTAAATCTAACCATTCTCTTGATTTATTTGTTTAGAACCCAAGAGCAGAAGAATACATTCTTTCTCCCAGATCCAGGGTTCATCTTATTTTATTTCCCTTGTGATTGATTTATTCATTCAGAAGAAACCCTCAGTGAATTAAGGTAATTAACTAAAGATATAAATAACTGGAGGTGAAGTGTTTATACCTCTAAAATAGTTTTCAACAAATAATTTCAAAAGTTGTAAGAAAAAATGTCAGAGGACTCTGTCTCAAGCTTTAGTTCATATAACATGATATTTTTAATTTAAGCAATTCATAAGTATCTGTTTTTACTGTACACTTATTTATTTTTGTGCCCATTCCCCAATCAAATAGGAACTTGTGTCCAAAGAGCTATCTGACCTCTACAATAGACATGTACTCTTGTATACTCAGAGCCTAGCACAAGGCAAGACACTTAAAATGTGTTCAATAAATATCTGTTGAATGTATGAATCACCTCCAGCATTTATATAAATATTACAAATTGGAGAGTACTATCTTTTTTTTTTAAGAGGGAAAAAAATGTTTCAGAGATGTGACATCTCTAAAGTAAAGAAGCTGAGATATGATTTTAAATCCTGCCTTTTTAATTTTAAATCCTGCCATTTTTAAGGAACAAAATTATGCCATTTGCAGAAATATGGATGGACCTATTATAGGTCATACAGAGTGGAGTATATCAGAAAGAGAAACGCAAATATCATATAACATCACTTAAATGTAGAATGTAGAAAAAACTCTTGAGATGAACTTATTTGCAAAACAGAAATAGGGTCACAGACTTAGAGAACAAACATATGGACACAAAGGGAGGAGAGGAGGATGACTTGGGAGATTGGGATTGACACATGTATACTACTATGTATAAAATAGATAACTAGTGAGAACCTAATAATAGTACAGTATTCAGGGCTTCCCTGGTGACTCAGAGGTTAAAAGCATCTGCCTGGAATGCGGGAGACCTGGGTTCGATCTCTGGGTCAGGAAGATCCCCTGGAGAAGGAAATGGCAACCCACTCCAGTACTCTTGCCTGGAGAATCCCATGGAGGGAGGAGCCTGGTATGCTACAGTCCATGGGGTTGCAAAGAGTCGGATATGACTGAGCAACTTCACACACATTCTGGACTCTACTCAGTGCTCTATGGTGACTTAAATGGGAAGGAAATCTGAAAATAAAAAGAGTCAGTATATGTATTCTTACAGCTGATTCACTCTGCTATACACCAAAAAAAAAAAAAAAAACTAACACAACATTGAAAAGCAACTATGCTCCAGTAAAAATTAACTTAAACAAATTCTGCCTTTTTTAAAATGCCAGTGTACTGGTTAACCATATCATACCACTCTCACTGTCAAAACTTGGTGAAATTCAGTGATTGCAAATTTCTATACCTCTGGCTGGTTTTCTACAATGATTAGCCATACATACTTTTTTTTTTTTTTTTTTTAAAGCAAGCTTACTCTTTTAGTTGCAAGACTCTGAGAGTGGAGAGGAAACTCAGGCAACAGGTTGATGGTGGGAGATTCAAAAAGGAAATTTAAAACAAGAAAGATTGAAAGAAAACTAGGACACAGTGAGAATATGTACTGCAAATGGCTATGGATACCTAACTAGCAGTAGGATATGTGATTTCCTGACATTTATGGCCAGTGTTTGTTGATTCCTGGTGGCTCAGATGGTAAAGAATCTGC
>SJYQ01104659.1:320428-347980 GCA_006410935.1 Redunca redunca | reverse complement strand
CCTCTCTTCTTTTCACAGCTATTTGTAAGGCCTCCCCAGACAGCCATTTTGCTTTTTTGCATTTCTTTTCCATGGGGATGGTCTTGATCCCTGTCTCCTGTACAATGTCACGAACCTCATTCCATAGTTCATCAGGCACTCTATCTATCAGATCTAGACCCTTAATGTTCACAGAAGTCTCTAAAAAGAGATTCTGTAACTAAAACCAAACATTTTTGTTACAGACAAGAATGATTTTAGAAAGAGATTATTAAACATTATAATGTATTTCTGATGGAAGTCTGTCAGAAAAACAAAATTAGCAGATATGTCTTCCATTCAGTTTTGTCAAGACTATTGGTATAGATATGCCATGATCAATAGAAGTCTAAAGTGAAAGCTTTCTCAAACAGGTACTCTGAAATATACACTGTTTACTTTGTGATTTTAGAGATGTAGTTTTTGTTGCCTTCATTCTTACATTAGGGAAAGGAAGTCAAGATATAAAGAAATCTGCTGAATATGAACAAACCATACTAGAGAAATTAGGTCTATGCCTATTAAGAACCTAAACCTTCGATAAATTGAAGGCAAACTGTATATGGGCCAAGTAATGTGATGATGCAAAGGAAAGGGGATTTTTCTGAAAAGAACAGACCAACTCTGCCTTGGAATGGTGTAATTTAAAGTTCAGATGCAGATGGTACATTTTGTTTTTATTTATTCTCAGCAGATAGGTTAGCTTATTTGTTCAAAATTATTAAGAAACGATATCTCTGGCTAAAAGGTGATATGTCACCATTTAAACACATTTAGGTTTTATGGTTTTTGGGGTCTAAAATTCTTTGATCTTGTGATTTGGTGGAAAACCATTCAGAGTTCAAAACGAAAATCAAATCTGGTGGTTGAGTTAAAACAAAATGCAATAAAATGACTAATGGCACTTCTATTCTCCTTTTCTCTGCTCTGGCCAAGAACATAAAGGCCTTATTTTATCATGGATGGTGTGGGCAGAAAGTGTGGGTCTGAATGCAAGAATTTATGGAAGTAAGATTGAAAAAAATGAATATCACTTGCTACACAGGAAACATAAGCACATCGTAGAAACACATTCACACCCACAGACGATATCCCTGACGAGATGGGTCCCCAAAACTAAACTGGATCAGGAAGCAAATTCGGACAGGAACAGTAAAAGAAATAATTCTGAGAGCCTGGAAATTTAAAATAAAATTTACCTTTGTGGATGTGAATATTTAGCAACTTTTATATGAATCTAAGGGGCGGAGGGTCCTTGACTGCTTCAAATTCACTGCCAGTGCTGCAAGATAGACTTTTTATTAGTAATAAAGAAGTGATGTAAAGCCTTTTGCATTACGTGTAGACATAGCTAATAAATGAATACAAGTCCTTTTTAAAGAAGGATAAAATACACAGGGCTTCCCTGATGGCTCAGTGGGTAAAGAAGCCACTTGTAATGCAGAAGATGCACATTTGATCTCTGGCCTGGGAAGTTCCTCTGGAGAAGGAAATGTCAACTTGCTCCAGTATTCTTGACCAAAATATCAGACTACAAATGGACAGAGGAGCCAGGTGGGCTGCAGTCCAAAGGGTTGCAGAGTCAGACACAACTGAGCAACTAAGTAAGCAATCCAAAAGCACACAAGTAAGGAGACCAAGTAAGGATGAAAGTGAAAGAGGAGAGTGAAAAAGTTGGCTTAAAGCTCAACATTCAGAAAACGAAGATCATGGCATCTGGTCCCATCACTTCATGGGAAATAGATGGGGAAACAGTGGAAACAGCAGCAGACTTAAATTTTGCGGGGCTCCAAAATCACTGGTGATTGCAATCAGATGGTGATTGCAGCCATGAAATTAAAAGACACTTACTCCTTGGAAGGAAAGTTACGACCAACCTAGATAGCATATTCAAAAGCAGAGACATTACTTTGCCAACAAAGTACGTCTAGTCAAGGCTATGGTTTTTCTTGTGGTCATGTATGGATGTGAGAGTTGGACTGTGAAGAAACCTGAGCGCCAAAGAATTGATGCTTTTGAACTGTGATATTGGAGAAGACTCTTTTAGGTCCCTTGGCCTGCAAGGAGATCCAACCAGTCCATTCTATAGGAAGATCAGTCCTGGGTGTTCTTTGGAAGGAATGATGCTAAAGCTGAAACTCCAGTACTTTGGCCACCTCATGTGAAGAGTTGACTCACTGGAAAAGACTCTGATGCTGGGAGGGATTGGGGGTAAGAGGAGAAGGGGACGACAGAGGATGAGATGGCTGGATGGCATCACTGACTCGATGGACATGGGTTTTGGTGAACTCCAGGAGTTGGTGATGGACAGAGAGGCCTGGCATGCTGCAATTCATGGGGGTAGCAAAGAGTCGGACATGACTGAGTGATTGAACTGAACTGAACTGAACTGAAGGAGACCAATTAGTTACTTTTGTGAGAAACCAGGAGGTAGTTGATGGCAGCCTGCCTAGAGGAGTGTCATTATGGATAAAAATGAAAAGTTGGACTCGATACAGTGAGGACATCACAGAACGCTGAGAGTGGTGAGATCGGGGGTGGGGGTGGGGCAGGGAGACTTGAGGAGGAGGGGATACATGTATACATATAGCTGAATCATTTTGTTGTATAATAGAAACTAGCACATTTATAAGCAACTATACTCCACTAAAGGGGCTTCCCAGGTGGCACTAGTGGTAATGAAGTTGTCTGCCAATGCAGGAGGCATAAAAGATGCAGGTTGAATGCCATGGTAACGCACTCCAGTATTCTTGCCTGGAGAATCCTATGGACAGAGGAGCCTGGCGGGCTACAGTCTATAGAGCTGCAAAGAGTTGGATATGACTAACGTGACTTAGCATGCACGCACACACTGTGTATATGGCAATGTTACTCTCTCAATTAGTCCCACCTTCTCCTTGCTATAGGGGAAGAATCTTCCTTCATAGGCTGGAAGATGGGATTAGATTATCTCTAAATCCAGATCTAATTTTCTAGTGGCCATACTCCAATTTCTTTATGTATTTAATAAGAGTGAGACAACATGGGAAAAGCTCTCCATAAATTACTTTATCAATGCTGCTGAAAATTTCATGAGGTAAATATTATTATTATCTTCATTTTATACTCAAGGAAACTGAGGCACCAATCAGTGAGAAAAAGTGTCCAAATTGCCACATAGCTCTTACATCTTGGAGCCAGAATCTCTACTGAATTTTCCTTATCAGAGAGGGTCTCAGCCTCAATACTATTAACATGTGGATTCAAAATGTTCTTTGCTGTGGGGCTGCCCACAGGATATTTAACAGCATCCCTGACCTCTGTCAGTAACACGTGCTTCCCTAAACTGTGACGACTAAAATGCTCTGTGAAACATGTATACTATCATGTAAGAAACGAATCGCCAGTCTATGTCTGATGCAGGATACAGGATGCTTGGGGCTGGTGCACGGGGATGACCCAGAGAGATGTTATGGGGAGGAAGGTGGGAGGGGGGTTCATTTTGGGAACGCATGTACACCCGTGGTGGATTCATGTCAATGTATGGCAAAACCAATACAGTATTGTAAAATAAAGTAAAAATAAAAATTAAAAAAAAAATGCTCTGTGCTATGCTTAGTCGCTGAGTTGTGTCTGGCTCTTTGTGACCCCATGGACTACAGCCCTCCAGGCTCCTGTGGGATTCTCCAAGCAAGAATACTGGAGTGGGTGGCCATTTCCTTCTCCAGGGGATCTTCCTGACCCAGGGATCAAACCCAGGTCTCCTGCATTGCAGATTCTTTACCATCTGCCTGCAATTGTTTACCATCAGAGCCACCAGGGAAGCCCTCGGGTTGGTTGAGACAGACTAGCTTTCTATTGCGCCTGAGTCCAGTGCTGTCTGACACCCAGCTCCTTGTCCCCTGTGAATCCCATGCTCTTCATGTAATTTCCTTCTCCTTCTGACTATACATTTCTTGCAGTGATTTCTGCACTGTTTCTAGAATTTGGAATTCTTTTAACTTGTTTTTCAAAAAAGCATACATCTCTCCATAGCATAGAGAAATGAGTTCAACAAAGAAAATACTCCATAGATTACTGCTCTTACAATCAGTGTTGATATCATTAATGACCAGTGTGATAGTGGAACTCTGAGAAACCCAGAGGAAGAGATCTTTCAAAAGCCATGAGAAGAAGTGCTGGAAGGTTTGGAGGAGTCTGAGCAGAGTTGAGAGTATGACCATGTTGTTGGGTAAGTTAAGGTGTGAAGAAAATGAGATCTTGCAAAGAAGTTGAGCTATTGGATAAGTCTAGTCACATGAGTATGAAAATCACCAAAGGAAGGAAGACAAAACTGTAGGCATGGTGAAAAAATTCATGAGACAGGTGCTAAAACATTTCATAAGAGAAGTACCCAAGAGTTCTGTACTAGAGGTATCAAGTAACAGATGATGTAGCCCAATTGTGTCTTTTTCAAAGGATATTTTTAACAGAAAAGAGGGTAAACAATTGAGAAATGCCCACGACGAACAAGGAAGATACCTTCTCCATAAACCTACCCACAAATTAAGTGAGAGGCAAGACTGACTCTGACTTACTAAGCTTGACAGGAATCAATATCCTCAGGTTTAGGTTATAGAGAATTTGCTAATGACAGTCTACAAGTTCTTGAGTATATTATAGAAAGAATTTGGAGAATCGGGGGCAGTGTGAGACAAGTCAGATTAGGGAAAGTACACTTAATTGGGCTGAGGACCAAGTAATGAGGTGTGGGTTTGTCTTAAATTAGTCCACATATTCGATGACATTCCAATCAATTTTTCAGTAGTGTATCTTTTCCCCCCGTAGATCTTGACAAAATGTTACTTAAAATTCGTACAGAAGAATAGTTGTTTAAGAATAGCTAAGAAAATTCTGCCAAAAAACAAAGATGTTATACTTACCCTAGTAGACATAAGGACTTATTTTTAAGCCATATTAATTAACACAGTGTAGGACTGATGAAAAGGATGAAGCATGCAGCCCAGAGACAGACCCTGGCAAATAAGGAAATTGCTGATGTACAAATTAATGGGAAAATGGGCTTTTCAAATATAGAGTGAGGACGGTGAGCATTCCCTACTTGAAAACAAAAAAAAACCCTCAAACTAGTGCCATATTAAAAATGCTTTCCAGGTAATTTGAAAACTGAAGATGCAAATGCTAGTTCAGTTTGAAAAAAAAAGTGTGTGTAAAACATGTGTTTCTGTTTGTGTGTGTGTATATATATTTTACTGTTGGGAAATAATTCTTAAGTAAGACATAATATCTTGACTTTTCAATAATGTCATGATTTTCTGATCAACCAGAACCCTGGATCCTTGCCAAAGAAATAGCTGATATGATAAGAGAGTGGCATCAAAGATCTTCCTAGTTTCTTTTAACTAGTGGATATATTCCACTTCATTCAGCAATTACTGTGACAGCCACAAGTTGGGATCCTTAGTTGCTGAAGTACTATAACAAGTGAAATTTATTTTCAGATTCTTGCAAGAGTTTGAGTGTCATGGTTTTTAGTGTTGGGAGCTTTTGAGTTTTTGTCTCATTATGCATCATCGGAATGATTTTAGGAAAAGATATAGAATATGCCAAGGTCTCATATCATATTATTTTAGCACAGGAAGCTCCCTGAATGGAATGTCAGAATTATCTGGGAATACTCAGGTGAAGAAGAAGACTTTAAGTGGAATAAATGCATTTGTGACTTGTTCACCTGGAAAGGAGAGAGTGGTGGAGGGGCTGACCCTCAGACAAGGTCTGTTATCTCTTTAGGTCTCAGCTAATTAAGAGACACTATTTCTTGCCTTACATAACACACAAGGTTGTTTGGAGTGTCATATTCACTTTGGGAAAAAAAAATCTTTAAACGTAGTTACTGTTTGCAAAATAAGCAGTGTGTTCAGTCGCTCAGTCACTTCTACTTCTTTGCGATCCCATGGACTGTAGCTCACCAGGCTCCTCTGACTATGGGATTTCCCAGGCTAGAATACTGGAGTGGGTTTGCCATTTCCTCCTCCAGGGGATCTTCCACACACAGGAATCAAACCCGAGTCTCCTGCATCTCCTGCATTGGCAGGTGGATTCTTTACCATTGAGCCACCTGGGAAGCTCAAGCATTAGGCACAGGGCGAGATAGCAGGATGTGCAAGACCTGCCCCAACCCTCACCAGTTGTCCAGTTGGGGAGCCAGACCTGGAAAATGCTATCAGGCAGCGTTAGGTGAAGTAAGAAACAGAAGCTAACAAATACGCAAATGAACAAGTCATTGGAATATCAAATCTAGAAGTTCCTTTTTAGACCACAACTGTTTGCCCAAGTGAAGAACAGCTTTGGTAAAAATGATAATTTCACTAATGTGAGATTATGTTACTTATCTTGCTTTCTATTACATAATGGTGCTTATGTCAAGTAGGCAGGACATGAATAAAATCTGCTGCTCTTTTCTGTATTCTAAAATATCAGAAGTCAGTTTCCCAGACAGATTACAAGACACATGTCTGTTATCTTTAGATGAATCACACGCCTAGCCCAATACAGCAAATTACTAAGTCTCCATGGAGAGAAGGATGCTGTGATGCCCACATCTAGGTCTACCATACCATTTTTTTCCTTTTGAAATATTGCACTGCAAGAGACAATGATCCCACTTGATTGAAAACAGATTTGCCAATTTACAAGGCCCAAACAATAATTCTATAAAAAGCCTCAGTCATCCTATTCAAACCACTGAAGTTGAAATGAAAATATCATGTCTGTGTACTTCGGGCATGTTTCTTACTCAGCAGTCAGTGTCTCACCCCCCTTCTACTTGGGCCAAAGGGACAATCTGTTCCCCACAGCCTGAGAAATCTTTTTGTCATTTCGCAAATTTGCAAAAAAAAAAAAGGAAAAAGACACCAAGTGCTTGGCTTTGTGGAAAAAGAGAGTTTGCTGAACATTTTCACACGTTTTTCTCTTCTTGCATCAATTTTCCGTGTTGCACTCTTTCAGGGGGTCTGAGAATTAGTCCACGGATCTACTTCGGTGTTGCCCCCAGTGGCTTGGAACAATATTGTACAAACTTATCAGCCGACTGGCTTTGTTAAACACTAGCCATGGGCACACAGACACTTTGACAAACACAATAAGAGGATCCAAGATAAGCATCAACCATAGGATCTTCCTTAAGAAAGATTAACAATCACGATGGTAAGGTGTGATTTATAGTCAAGGAACTATTTCAGCAGTAGTACTTGAAACAGTGTTGTGTAGACACATTGTGCATATCATAAACTGAAACCAAATGAAGATAGATAATCTGGCTTGCATTTCTTGTTATTGGAGAATGCTCACAATTCTCCAAACTCATTCTCTTATTAAATAAATACATGCGAGATGTTTGCCCAGTGAACTTGTCATCAGGAATCCAGCTCTGACAACACCCATCATGAAGCTAAAGGAAGTCGTCCTTGTCCCAGCACACATCCTGGTGTCAGGGGCTGATCCCCAGGGCGGTCTGATGCTGAGAGACGACTGATGAGCTCAGCCATGAGTTCATTGGAGAATCACGGTCTGGCAGGGCCTTCATGCTCTTTTTCATAGCTCTGGCCCTCATCATTGCCATAACCAAGAGAGGCAAGAAGAGGCAGAAGAGGCAGAGCCTTGGAGCCGGCAGCCAGTGGACTGTATGGAAATGTTTGAGAATTAGGAACAGTGCCACGTGTGCTCAGCTCATTCTGGGTGAGGAATTTCTCCCCCTGCAGTGAGGAGGAAATTATTTGCAGTGACTCACATGGGAGGAAGAAAGCAGGGCCTGAGTCAAACCAGCCCCAACTCCATCACTTTCTGGAATTAGCTTGCTGTGATCACAAATGACTGATTAGCCATGGAGCAAGTACCAAGTACCATTGTTCTAATAAAGCTATTTTGGATGAATGGGAGAGAAGGAAAATTCTCTCAAGTCCATAAACAACAAAACACCTTCTTCCCCAGCATAATTGACCACCTACTAGGAGCTAGTGCTGTGCATATTTAACACTCTTAATTCTTTCCCTAAGCCAATGAGATCAGCATTATCCTCAAGTTACAGATGAGAAAACTGAGGCTCATTCAGATAAGAATCCACATGGAAGATTAAAAACAAGTAGAAAGAGCAGGATTTGAATTCAGGTCTGTCTCTCTGGTTCAAAGCTCATGGTCTTTCCATTATGAAGACAATGTGTATATTAGTAAGTGTTCAAAGAGAGGTGCAGAAGCACTAGGTATAGTAAATCTATATATAATTAGGAATATGTCACAGGGATTTGTCCTTGTCCAAACATGCAGCTGGTGGAATAATGTCTGTAAGACTGTTGTCTTTGCATTTAATGCTAGACCCTGAAGCCCACAAGGCAGGCAGTAGAGAAGGAAAACTAAATCAAATTGAAAAGCAAGCCATAACCCCAAACACAAGTTGGAACTCAAAAAAGATGGGCTGAAATCCATCTTGGTTCTCACTGCCTCTGATCTTGATGGTGTGGGTGTCTTGAAGAAAGTGACTGGCACTTTGCATCAACAGGACAAAACACACACATACCTGGCCCAGAAAATGGATAAGCTTGGGAAGGAAGTGGAGGAAGCTGGGTTAGTTTTTAATCCAACTATCGCCTCCTGCTGACAAAGTGAGCTGGCAGATAATGGCCATCCTGTATAATACTGAAGGGTACTGTCACCCTTCAAATTTTGCATAAGAATCTCTGAGTCCACACTAACCAGAGACATTCTGGAAAAAGAAAAAAAAAGTTCTGGGAAACTTAGTTTAGCCTCACCAGATAACATATTATAAAACCCCCATAGTGTTTTTGTGGTAACAGGGCTCCGGTGAGTGAGTGAGTGAGTGAAAGTCGCTCAGTCATGTCTGACTCTTTGCGACCCCATGGACTGTAGTCCATGGAGTTCTCCAGGCCAGAATACTGGAGTGGGTAGCTGTTCCTTCTGCAGGGGATCTTCCCAACCCAGGGACTGAACCCAGGTGGCCCACAGTGCAGGTGGATTCTTTACCATTTGAGCCACAAGGGAAGCCCAGTCTGGTCTCTGCAGGGCTCCAGACTGGTCCTAAATGTCTTAACCAGACCACGTTGTAATCCAATAAACTTGACCTCCTGGTAGCTCTTCTTGGTCCCTAAAATAGGTCCTGAGTCCCTTTACTTTGTGTTATAACCTGTTTCTTTGCCCCCTGACCCTGTTTCCAGTGTCCCTGGCTGCTGTCTACTGCCTAGAACACTGCACTTAAGATGTTCAATTGCTCCTCTGTACTGATCTGGTTTCTTCTACGAAGCCTCTATCTGCTCTCCCCTCCTTGATGACAGCTGCTTTGGGCTGTTATTATTACTGTTGTTACTGTTATTTTTATTGTTAGAGGGCTTTGCTTCCCAGGAGACATTTATGACCAACTTTGTACTAGGCTGTTCACTTTCTCTTCTCATTTCCCCAAACAGAGAAGCCCTACAAGAAGCAGAATGTAACGCCACTCCAGGGGAGCAATTTGTACAGAGGAGTAGAAATCCCACTTGTACCTCCCAGAGGAACGAGCTTCAGATACGGCTTTTATAAACAGACCCTTGGATCTCAGTTGAGGGGATTTGAAAAGTCAAACATGCTGGGGCCATGACTATAAAAGTAAAATTACAAGGCTCAGGAACCTTTCCAGAGACAAGCTGATTTCAAACACTGCTATCTTGTGGGTGTTATTCTTAGCAGAACACAGGCTCGTGTTGGCTTTCATCTCGACATCCAGCTGGGGGAGAGTTGCGCAGTAGCTTCATTAGGTGGCTGAGGAGTTCATCATAACAGAATCCTGGATTTTCCTGGGGTCTTACCATGGCCTGTGAACCCGTCTCCTTCCTCTCCCTAAAGAGCTCTCATTCATTTCATTGGGAATTTGTTTATTCAATCAGTAAAACTGGTGCTTATACTGTGCCAGGCACTGTGCTGGGTCCGGAAAATACAAGGACAGATAAGACAGAGCCCCCACTCTCAAGGACTTAGAAAGAAGATAGAAGGGAAGAAAGCACACTTAGCAATGTGCTGGGAGTGCTGTAGCAGATGTCTGGACAACGGAGCCATGGGAACCAAAACAGGGAATGCGCAATTCACCAGGGGTGAAGATGGGGGTAACTAAGCCTTCATCTCCCAGGTGGATATATATGGCAAAACCCATCACAATATTGTAAAGTAATTATCCTCCAGTTAAAATAAATAAATTAATGGAAAAAATAAGTAAATAATGAATGATTTTTTAATGCTTATCTTGCTTTATTTCTTTTTTGAGTGTTTTTAAAATTGAAGTATAGTTGATTTACAAAACTCTGTTACTTTCAGGTATACAGCAGAGTGATTCAGTTATACACAAACGTGATGGTGGTGGTTGAGTCGCTAAATCGTGTCTGACTCTTGTGACCCCGTGGACTGTAGCCTGCCAGGTTCCCCTGTCCATGGGATTTCCTAGCCAACAATACTGGAGTGGGTTGCCATTATCTTATCCTTATGTGAATATAGCAAATGCTGAATGTTTGACAACCTTATTGAATCAGACACATTTCATCCTCCAAGGCCTTTTGATTAGTAATTTGTGGTCTTGTCCTCCTCCTCATTAGCCGTTCCTCCTTATCCTCTCTTCTTCTGTCTGACCTTAAAAAGAGTACCCGAAGGCAGTGCAGCAAAATGCTTGTGTTCAGATCCCAGCTCTGCCATTGACTCTTGTGTCACCCTAAGAAAGTATTTTAACCATTTTGTGTCTTATTTCCTCATACGAAAATGGGGATCATAACAGCACTCACCTCCCAGCTGATAGCTCAGCTGGCAAAGAATCCACCTGCAATGCAAGAGACCCCAGTTCGATTCCTGGACTGGAAAGATCCCCTGGAGAAGGGAAAGGCTACCCACTCCAGTATACTGGCCTGGAGAATTCCACGTCGTAAAGAGTTAGACACGACTGAGAGACTTTCACTTTACAGGGTTATTGAAAGGATGAATGGGATGTCAATGGAAAACAGAATATTGTTGGCAGTGTGGTAAGCACTACAGGAATGTTTACCATTAATAAGACATTTCCTTTTTAAAACTGACATGAAGCCAAGTGCAATGTTCTAGAATTGAACGTTCTACCATCCTTTCATTTCCAAGATTGGAAGATCTCCCAGAGGCACTGTGAGTTTGGACAAGTCACTTAATTTGGGGGCCTCTGTTCACCCATCTGCATAAATTTAAAACATAAAGGATGTCTACTATATGTCAAACATCCTTTAAACTCTTCATAAACATCATCTCATTTTATCCTCACAATAGCTCAGTGAGGTGCACTCTTTCACTTTATTTGCAAATAAAGAAAATGGTATACAAATGCTTGTCTCCAGAGGCCACGCGCTCAACCCCTCAACTACATGGAAGGAGAGAACTACACTTGGCTTTCACTCTCATCCTACGTGGGGGGCTCTGAGTACAAAGATTTATATTTATCATCTCATTCAGTTCTCAGAATAACACCCTCCTATATGACAGTATTATTTTTGTCCCACTTTATAGATATGCAAACTAAGAGAGGGCAAGTAGCCTAGTAAGAACCTACTGAATATCACAGGGAAATCTACCCAGTGCTCGGTAATGACCTAAATGGGAAAGAAACCCAAAGAAAGAGAGAGAGAGAGATGTCTGCATATAGCTGATTCACTTTGCTATATGGCAGAAAGTAAGACAATGCTATAAAGCAACTAAACTCCAATCATTTTTTTTAAGTAAAATAAAGAGAGGATAAACATCGTGCTCTGTGTAACGGAGTTAATGACTGGAAGAACCCTACTTGACCCAGGTCTATCTGAGCCCGGCACTTGTGTCTTTACCCATTGAGTTAGTTATGCTATTTCTCTCTACATAGGAATGAGGTGAGAGGTGATCACACACACACACATCTCCAAATGATTGTACAGATAATTCCAGGAGATTTATACTCTTCCAAAGGTTGTGCACATAAGTATAAAAGGCACCACAGCACGCTTTCATCTGAACTTTTATGTAACTCTACTCAGGAGCATTCATTAAGCTTTACTCTGTTGGCCTGGATAAGAAAGCAGATCTTTTCAAAGTTCACCCACTTAAGAGATGCTACATTATCCTCAGTCAGCCCCATTATCTTTAGTCCTTCTGAATGTTGCTGGTTCTCAGCTCATCTCTCCAGGATCCGAGTCCTTGGACTCTGCAAGTTCTAAGGTTCTTCTTGGTCTAAATTTCTGTCCTTCTCGCTAGTTGTTGTTCAGTTGCTGAGTCATGTCCCACTCTTTGTGACTCCATGAACTGCAGCACATCAGCCTTCCCTGTCCTTCACAGTCTCCCAGAGCTTGCTCAAACTCATGTCCATTGAGCCAGTGATACCAACCAACCATCTCATCCTCTGTCATCCCCTTCTCCTGCCCTCAATCTTTCCCTGCATCACCTTCCAAATCTAATTTAGTGATTTCCCACCATTGCTCTTTCATTTTTTAATACACAAAGAAGACTTTCCTACATACTTCATCCCTCATCAGGGATTAGCAGACTATAGCCCATAGGCCAAAGCTGCCTGCTTGAAGTTGTATTGGAACACAGCCACACTCATTTATGTACTGTCTGTGGCTGCTGTAATAACACCATGACAGAGTACCTGACACAAGACCACATGGTCCACAAAGCTTGAGATATGTACCATCTGGCCCTTTACAGAACAGGGCTTCCCAGGCGGCTCAGTGGTCAAGACCTGGCCTGCCAATGCAGGAGACACAAGAGGCCTGTGGAAGAGGAAATGGCAATCCACTCCAGTACTCGTGCTTGGAAACCTCCATGGACAGAGGAGCCTTGTGGTCACAGTCCATGGGGTCACAAAGATCCGGACACGACTAGCAACTGAGCACACACCTTTTGGAAAGAGTTTGCTCCCCAACCGTGTCTTAGATTATAAGCGTTTGGTGGCCCAGTGATGTATCTTGCCTCACTTAGAATGGAATATAGGAGGCAGTGTGGTAAAATGTTAGGACCCAAAGACTAGAATTGGACTGCTTTGAATTAAAACCATAGAACAATGCTTTACCAGTTCTACCCCTTGTGCAGATGCAGAAACATCCCAGAGTTGAGTTTTTTTCATCTGAAAAATAGGACTTGATGATGCAGTATGTGTGAAGTTAATGGGAATGATGGTGGCTGAGACAGTTATGTGCACTAGAGAAAAATATACATGGAGCCTAGAGCCTGAAAGGCCTCCCCTCTGTATTAGGTGTTATGATGATATTGGCCAAAATGTTTGTTCAGAATTTTTCATAAGATGTTACAGAAAAACCAGAACAGAGTATTTAGCCAATCCAATAATACTGAACCATTGTTGAAACAGGTCTTGAATCCCCTTCCTCTTCCCTATGACCTCCGGTGCCCTTTTTCAGACACTTTTCAGCCTTTTACCCCATCGGTCTCTTGCTCCACCCCAACCCAGTCCTCAGGGCAGTGAGTTTCATCCCTAAAGGGTAACTAGTTATTTTACTCTGGCTTGTGTGTGTGTTAAGTTGCTTCAGTCATGTTCAACTCTTTTGCAGCCTCATGGCCTGTAGCCCATGGAAGAGGAAATGGCAACCCACTCCAGTACTCGTGGAGTACATGGAAGCACCAGCTTCCTCCGTCCATGAGATTCTCCAGGCAAGAATTACTAGAGTGGGTTGTCATGCCCTTCTCCAGGGGTCTTCTCTACCCAGGGATCTAACCCGTGTCTTCTGCATCGGCAGGCAGATTCTTAACCACTGAACCATCCTTTAATAGTTCTCCAACACCTAGAACAGCTTGCAAATTCTTCAGCGCCTATTTCTCAGATGCATAGAAAACTGCAGCTTGCTTCTCCTGATGTGCTGCTTCTGCTCTCCTTTCTCCTGGAGATAACTCCAACTCAAGCTGTAAAAAGTACTCCCTACTTAAAGATCCTATCTCTGTCCTGGAGTACATTCACCTTCTCTACCTGAAGCAGCCTGATCACCTCCCCTTGTCTGCCTTTTGACATCTTACCCCTCTGGGTAGTTCCAGTATTGGTTACTTATATGGAAGTAGTAGGAGATGGATTCTTGAAATTCAGTTAGAACTAAGTTTACATACAGTTGGTGTTTAATAAATGCTTTTGAAATAAAATTTAAAAAGGAAAAAAATCCATCCTAAAATTCAGGGATCCAGATATTCCCTAGGAATCTCCTCCTAGGTGAAGACCAAAATCATAGGAGGTTTTTCTACTAAATTCTCATGATTCTTCCAAAGTGGGCACTGCCTTTCTTCCTTTCTGGAAATTCTTTCCAGGCCGGAACCCCTTCCCGCCCTCAAAGCCCTGCAGAATGCTGCTGCAGAATGCTGGGGGTGGGTAGCGTGTTTCTTGCAGCAAAGACAAAGACTGCATTGTTTATTGCCTGTCCTCAGAATAAGATGATGCAAGAAAAAGATGAGACAAGACTGGCCGATGAGCTGAGTGGATGGGCATCTGGATAAACGCAGGAGAATTATCATCTATTCTTGGACAATTAAAATTGAGGGGATGGGTCAAAATGTGCAGAGAGCCCCGCCCTCTCGTCTGAGTCTCGAACTTTTCTCTTACTTATCAGAGAAAGGTCTGCACTTCGGAGCTAGTAAATCTGCTTGGCAGTAATCGCTACCCATCCACCAGCTGCTGCCTTGGCAAAAGGCGCATCGCCATTGCCATGGCAACACAGAGGCAGGCAAATGGCGAGCAGGCCTGGCCCCTGGCCAAGGTAATCCGATGACATCGCGCTTTGTTAATAGAAAGAGAAAAGCAGGCCAGAGTGGCTTGCCTCTGCCTTTGCCAGTAAAGGCTGGACGAGAGCAGAGTGCAGGGCTCATTAACCCGCCCGACCAGCTGTTGGCTGCTGCTTGCCAAATCCGACAAGTGGCCTGGGCTTTCTCTCTCCCTAACCCTTGTCATCTTCCAGGGAGGCTGGGCCCTGGGGGAACAAGGGCCTTTTCTTGGTGATGTCATCCGGGTATTTGTAGAATTTCCTCTTTGTGGGAAAGTTCTCTGGCAAAATCTAAAGGGATCTAACTTCCCTCAGAAGACCCCTTGGCCTTTTGAATTTTGAAGAAAGATTTTTCTAGATGAGAAAGGAGTGTAGGGTTATGCAGGAAGCAGGTTGATGAGGGGGATGGGTCACTGACATTTTAAGTCATGCCTAACCTTAAGCAGCTTTCAGGCAGGAACATTTAACATTGCAAAACCCCTCATCAGGAAAAATAAGGCAAAGACTATCTTCAGTGAGAAAAAATGGATTATTTTGGAAAAACTAGTTGTGACGGACAGGGAGCTAACATATTGAGTGCCTAGTACATGACATATGGCTCATGTATACAAAATCCGTGCCAGGTGGGTGCTGTTATCACAATTGTACAGACGAGGAAACCAAATGTATAAGGAGCTTGCCAAGGTCACACACTGACCTTGAAGCAAGGTGCTGTTCCATGGCTGACCTGAGATTAAAGCCCAGATCAGTGCAAAGTGCATATCTTTATTTCAGTCCACACAACAGTGACCTCAGCTATTCTCACAGTGTTATTGACATCTTGGAGAACATCTGGTTTCATGGGAATAAAAAAATAGGGCAAATGATTTCTTGGAATTCATCAATATGTGCCTCGTAAACACTTTACAAAGATAAACACCAATTTAGTTTTCCATGACCTTTATTTAAGGTTTTAATAATCCCTACATTAAGTGTTCATGTACTAGACATTTTACGTACATTATCGTTATTCTCCAAAATAGGGCTTCTAACCACACTGTATGGATGAAGCAACAAAGCCTTGGGTTGCCTATAGGGAAGTTAAAAAAAAATGCATGACAACAGGGTTGATCAGACTGAGAAATCTGGGACGTTGGTGGCTATATATGTCTGTAGCCTTGAAGTCTTAACAAGCAGGTACCTGGAGCAAAGCTAGGAGGGGAGGGCAGGGTTCCTGTGATTGAGGGGTAGAAACGCAACATGAGGAAGGGCTGGAAAAAATCTAAGGCAGGCTGACTTTTTACCCCAGGAGCACAAGCTGCATCCAGGGAACTGGTAGGTCTTATCTCTCTGAAACTGGCTAATTTTTTCTTCAAATAGAAATAACACTTGCAGGAGGGAACAAGTTGGAACAAAATAGAGTTCATGGCCGAAAGAAAGTAATAGTCTGGTGCTTTTCATGGAAGTATTTGCAGCTAGAACCATGGAATAGCAGAGCCAAAGAATGGAAGGAAAAGATAAGCATTATCATAACAATCATTCTGTCTTCCTTTTTGCATTTAAAGCTGTGCTCTCTGTGACGTAGATATTATAATTCCCATATATGATCAACTAAAATGCAGAAAATAGTTAATCAACTTAAGGAAGAAGTGAAAGGAGAGGACACATTTTCTTATCCTTAGTCATTGTACTCTCTGGCTTTCTGAGATCCACATATAGATCTCAATAGTTCAAGTTCAGGAATGTGGCCCAGTGAAATAGCATGAATTAATGTGGGCATAGGAGGTCAGAGGTCAGGGAAAACAGGGACCCAAGATAGGATGCTGAGCAGTAAAGTGGAGAAGCTAATTCCTTGTTTGGTTTGAGGTTAAGAATGGATTGAAGAAAGTAGACAACACTGAGTTGGGAACAAGGCAAATTTAGTGTGGTAAGGATAACACACAAACCCATGAATGAGTTGTGAAGTAGATATTAAATATTTTTATAACAGACTGGCAGGGGGCAAGAGAGATGCTGTAGGGAGAAGAGCTGGAACAGCAGTCTTTGCAACTTTGCAAAGCTGAAAGCCTCCTCAGCCTTGCAGCTTTAACACTTAGGCATTTCCCCAATGTCAGATTTTATGTATATAATATCACAGAATCCTCCCAGCAACCCACTGAAATAGGCATCATTATTTATCTCTCTATTTAAAGATAAGAAACTGAGGCAAAGGGAAGTGAGGTAACCTGCCCATGCTCCCTGAGTTGGCTATCTTTTGCCATTTAACTAATTACCTCCAAATATACAGGATCAAAATAATACATACTATCTTACATTTTCTTGAGTCAGGAAACAGGACATGGCATATCTGGGTTTTCTGCTTCACAGTTTCCCATAAGACAGCAATCAAAGTGTCCTCTATGAGTGGGTTTGACTGGGGAAGGATCTGTTTCTAGGTTGATTCACACAACTATTGGCAAAATTCAACTTCCCACTGTCTAGCACAAGCTATTGGCTAGAGGTCAGCCTCATTTCTCCCACATGGCACCTTGCTTCTTCAAAGCCAGCGAGAAAGTGGAGAGAAGATGGAAATCACAATATTGTGTTACCTAATCACCAAAATAACAACTGTCCAATGTTGCCGTATTCTCCTGGTTAGAAGCAAGTTATTCAACGGGAGGGGATTACAAACAGCTACAACTACCAGGAAGTGGGATGGTTTGGGAGCATCTTAGAGGTTCTGCCTGTCCCCAACTCCCCAGCTAATAAGCAGCAAAGGTAATACTTGAAGCCAGATATTTTTTTCTCCAGAGTCCATGCTCTTAGCCACCATTATCTTACAGCTACTCAGCCACGTGACCTAGGGCTAAATACTGTACTTTTGTGAATCTCTATTGTCCTTTTCTATAGAACATCCAGTGATAATATTTGCATTTCAAGATTGCTCTTGGGATCAGATATAATGCATATAAAATCCCTAATACTTTCGTGTTTCCTAATGTGTTGAAGGGCACTCAAATAAACTGAAACGGTGGTTAATATAGATATTGCTATTTAATCAGAATAATTCAGCCTAACTTGGAGGCTAAGGGGGCACTACCGAGCTCCCATTGTACAGCACAGGGTCTTTATCGACCTGTGCTGTGTCATCCTTGGTATTTGGATTTTCCTTCTGCTGCTACTGCTGCTGCTGCTGCTAAGTCACTTCAGTTGTGTCCGACTCTGTGCAAACCCATAGACGGCAGCCCACCAGGCTCCCCCGTCCCTGGGATTCTCCAGGCTACAACACTGGAGTGGGGTGCCATTGCCTTCTCCAATGCATGAAAGTGAAAAGTGAATGTGAAGTTGCTCAGTCGTGTCCGACTCTTAGCGACCCCATGGACTGCAGCCTACTAGGCACCTCTGTCCATGGGATGTTCCAGGCAAGACTACTGCTAGAAGCACCATTTAATTCTCAACATTTGCTCTCCTCCCACCACAGTGGGGTTGATGTTCCTTTCATCATACAATCGCCTCTGGGACTGAGATAGACCATAGCCTGCAGGTATGACTGACTTATCAATGAACCATTGGTAGAAAACTCAAAGCACACCCTGGACTATTCCAGAAAACATTTTCAAACTCATCTTCTCACCTTTTTTTTGTTTCTTTGCCTTTCTTCCTTTCTTCTTACTGCCTCACAAAATTGTAGGTAGCTAATGTACATCCTAACAGAAGCAGAAGATATTAAGAAGAGCTGGCAAGAATACACAAAAGAACTGTACAAAAAAGATCTTCATGACCAAGATAATCACAATGGTGTGATCATTCACCTAGAGCCAGACGTCCTGGAATGTGAAGTCAAGTGGGCCTTAGAAAGCATCACTATGAACAAAGCTAGTAGAGGTGATGGAATTCCAGTTGCGCTATTTCAAATCCTGAAAGATGATGCTGTGAAAGTGTTGCACTCAATATGCCAGCAAGTTTGGAAAACTCAGCAGTGGCCACAGGACTGGAAAAGGTAAGTTTTCATTCCAATCCAAAGAACGGCAATGCCAAAGAATGCTCAAACTACCGCACAATTGCACTCATCTCACATGTAGCAAAGTAATGCTCAAAATTCTCCAAGCCAGGCTTCAGCAATACGTGAAACGTGAACTTCCAGATGTTCAAGCTGGTTTTAGAAGAGGCAGAGAAATCAGAGATCAAATTGCCAACATCCGCTGGATCATCGAAAAAGCAAGAGAGTTCCAGAAAAACATCTATTTCTGCTTTATTGACTATGCCAAAGCCTTTGACTGTGTGGATCACAATAAACTGTGGAAAATTCTGAAAGAGATGGGAATACCAGACCACCTGACCTGCCTCTTGAGAAACCTATATGCAGGTCAGGAAGCAACAGTTAGAACTGGACATGGAACAGACTGGTTCGAAATAAGAAAAGGAGTTCATCAAGGCTGTCTATTGTCACCCTGCTTATTTAACTTACATGCAGAGTACATCATGAGAAATGCTGGGCTGGAAGAAGCACAAGCTGGAATCAAGATTGCTGGGAGAAATATCAGTAACCTAAGATATGCAGATGACACCACCCTTATGGCAGAAAGTGAAGAGGAACTAAAGCGCCTCTTGATGAAAGTGAAAGAAGAGGGTGAAAAAGTTGGCTTATAGCTCAACGTTCAGAAAACAAAGATCATGGCATCCAGTCCCACCACTTCATGGCAAATAGATGGAGAAACAGTGGAAACAGTGTCAGACTTTCTTTTGGGGGGCTCCAAAATCACTGCAGATGGTGATTGCAGCCATGAAATTAAAAGATGCTTACTCTTTGGAAGGAAAGTTATGACCAACCTAGATAGCATATTAAAAAGCAGAGATATTACTTTGCCAACAAATTACTTTGTCTAGTCAAGGCTATGGTTTTTCCAGTAGTCATGTATGATGTGAGAGTTGGACTGTGAAGAAAGCTGAGTGCCAAATAATTGATGCTTTTGAACAGTGATGTTGTAGAAGACTCTTGAGAGTCCCTTGGACTGCAAGATCCAACCAGTCCATTCTGAAGATCAGTCCTGGGTGTTCTTTGGAAAGAGTGATGCTGAAGCTGAAACTCCAGTACTTTGGCCACCTCATGAAAAGAGTTGACTCACTGGAAAAGACTCTGATGCTGGGAGGGATTGGGGGTAGGAGGAGAAGGGGACGACAGAGGATGAGGTGGCTGGATGGCATCACTGACTCAATGGACATGAGTTTGAGTGAACTCCGGGAGTTGGTGATGGACAGGGAGGCCTGACATGCTGCAATTCATGGGTTTGCAAAGAGTCAGACATGAATGAGCAACTGAACTGAACTGAACTGAATGCACATCCAGGCCTGTCTTCTGATTGACTTTAAAGCTGTTTCCCTACAGCATGTGGGGGAGCCAGGTAGGCTGCTGTCTATGGGGTTGCACACAGTTGGACAGGACTGAAGCAACTTAGCAGCAGCAGCAGCTACAGCATGAGTGAAGCACATGTCTTGTCCTGGATTGCTGCTGCTGCTGCTACTGCTAAGTCACTTCAGTCGTATTCGACTCTGTGTGACCCCAGAGACGGCAGCCCACCAGGCTCCCCCGTACCTGGGATTCTCCAGGCAAGAACACTGGAGTGGGTTGCCGTTTTCTTCTCCAATGCAGGAAAGTGAAAAGTGAAAGTGAAGTTGCTCAGTCATGTCTGACTCTTATCGACCCCATGGACTGCAGCCTCCCAGGCTCCTCCATCCATGGGATTTTCCAGGCAAGAGTACTGGAGTGGGGTGCCATTGCCTTCTCCACTTGTCCTGGACAAGATCCTGGGTAAAACTGGGTAGAAGCTCTGTCAGTTACTACTGCACTGCAACAATTGTGTTTCATTGTCTCTCTAGAGTAGAAACAATCCAAGGCACAAGTTGCTGTTCACAGTTTCTCTGTTGCCAGATCTCCTTCAGTTCAGTTCAGTTGCTCTCCTGTTAAAGAGGGACAAAAGAAAATCTCTAGGCTATAGAGAATAGCATCCTATGAGTCTTACAAATCTAGACTAATTGATCTTACCTTTCTTGGGGTTCCCCTGTGGCTCAGCAGGGAAAGAATCTGCCTGCAATGTGGGAGACCTGGGTTCGATCCCTGGGTTGGGAAGATCCCCTGGAGAAAGTAAAGGCTACTCACTCCAGTATTCTGGCCTGGAGAATTCCATGGACTGCATAGTCCATGGGGTCGCAAAGAGTGGGACACAACTGAGCAACTTTCACTTTCACTTCCTATTCTTACTTTTATAGAACCAGTGATGATTCTTCTAGCCCACATTCTTGACATTGTTTCAGAAACTCATCCCCAACGCACAACAGGATCCAGGTGACAACACCTGAGAAATACTATTTTTGGTCATTGCATTGGGAACTGGAATGGTGGAGTTAAAAAATGGAAGTCCTTTCATGAAAGGGCTCCACTGAGTATATTTTAGCTTAATTTCTATCTCATGCTTCATAGTGGCAGGAGACCTGTATTCCAGTCCTGATTCTTAAACCATCACTATGTGGTTTCGAATAACCTCTTCCGTCACCAGTAATCAGTTCCCACAGCTATCATATGGAAAGCTTTAATCACGCTTTCTAAGTGTCCTGGGATTGGACAGTGAAATCACGTTTTTCTTTGCATCTGTCACTGAGTTTTCTGTGTAAAATGTAGCTCAAGGAAAATTCTTTGCGAATCTGCACTCCAAGCTATCCTAAATATGGCAAAGCAAATCCATTTCCTGTTAAGTTTCCTTGGAAGCACAAAAAAGCAGAGACTGAATTCTCAGCTAAGTACATTTTTCCCCCAGACCTACTTGAGGGAGGATGGGATGGGAACACTGTGTCAGACAAAATTAAAACGTACCACACAAGTGGAGCCCTCGGCTAATCCAAACAGAATGATGGGGGTGGATGGTCAAAGTCTGAACCATTTTAATGCAGGCATGAAGATAGGCCACACAGTTAGATCAGAATTTAAATAACTTCACTTCACATGTTGCATTTTAAAGCCCCACTCCCAAGCACTCAAAAAACTTCCAAATGTTTCATTTGGGGAAGCAGATGCCCCTGAATAAAGACTGTTCCTCTATTGTCTTCTCCTTTCTCCCTTCCCCAGAGTTAACTGCTTATTCTCCAGGACTGAGAATTCTGGAAAATGAGGAGTCCTCTGAAAAGACGAGCTTCCCTGGTGGGTCAGCTAGTAAAGAATCCACCTGAATGAGACCTGGGTTCAATCCCTGGGTTGGAAAGATCCCCTGGAGAAGGGAATGGCTACTCACTCTAGTATTCTGGCCTGGAGAATTCCAAGGGGGTCACGAAGAGTCAGACACAGCTGAGTGACTTTCACTGAAAAGACAGTGTCTCGCCATTTTCGTTTGAATCTCCTGTGATATAGGCTTGGTAAGAGACAAGTTTATGGGGTCATCTGAGACAGTGTCCCAAGTACAGACCAGAAGAAGCAGGTGTTTGTCAGCCACTATGTGAGGTCTCTCCTGATTGGCCAAAACTCATTGAGCGTCTCCTCGATGCCAAGCACCGTCTTAGGTACCAGACATAAAGTGGTGAGCTCAACAGTGTAGTACCTGCCTTCCTGGAGCTTGTTGTTGTTGTTGTTTAGTCCCTAAGGCTCTTTGCAACTCCATGGACTATAGCCCGCCAGGCTTCTCTATCCATGGGATTTCACAGGCAAGAATACTGGAGTGGATTGCTATTTTCTTTTCCAAGGGTTTTGTCTAGATTGAGGGACTGAACTTGCACCTCTTGCATTGGCAGCTGAATTATACATCACCAGCCACCAGGGAGACTTACACTTACTGTCTTTTAAATGTAGCCAGAGGAACATTGAAATTACTAGGGAGGAAAGTAAATTGGTACCAATTCGTTTGTCCAAGGGGTGAGGTGAGATCATGAGTGATCAAGGAGTTCAAAGTTTCAAAGTGAGAGGCTGGTGTGAGGTAGAATGTAATACAGGCAGAGCAAGCTATTCAGAACCAGGATCTGGAAGATGGTGAGAACAGAGGAGTCCCAGTGCTTATGGAGCAAGCTGAGTAGTAAAAATTAGATTATTTCGTTTTAAAGAACTCTTTTAGATAGAAGAGTAAACAGCCAGCAAAGACTCCCTTTTGCTTTGTCTCTTATTGTGCCAAACCAAATATTCTTAAATCTTAAAATTGTGCATTTTAATATTTTCATTTGATATATTCATATGTATACTCCCTTCTTTCTTTTCCTTAGCTACTGCTTCACAGTATGCTCCATACACAGTTCAAATGAAGGCCAAAATACTTGTTTAGTGCCCAAAATGTGCTCTAAGTGGACACATGACTATATTTTCACAGATAGTGTAGTCCTACTGCTGCTGCTGCTAAGTCGCTTCAGTCGTGTCCGACTCTGTGCAACCCCACAGACAGCAGCCCACCAGGCTCCCCCGTCCCTGGGACTCTCCAGGCAAGAACACTGGAGTGGGTTGCCATTTCCTTCTCCAATGCATGAAAGTGAAGTCGTTCAGTCGTGTCTGACTCTTAGCAACCCCAGGGACTGCAGCCCACCAGGCTCCTCTGCCCATGGGATTTGCCAGGCAAGAGTGCTGGAGTGGGGTGCCATTGCCTTCTCTGTTGCTACTTTTATGAAGAGTTTCTTTAAATAAGAATACAACTAGAGGAGAGTTAAATAAAGAAGGACTTAGGAATTGTTTTAATCTCAAGAAACTTACTGGAGTCAAGGATAGTGCACCAGTAAAAGAAAAGTTTTGAATATTTGAAGGCAGCATGGCAACTACTTTCAAATCACTGATTGGGTGAAATGTGAATAAGGAATTCATCATGTGAAGATAGATGGTGGGGAATTGTAAGGAGAACACTATTGATGCAATCTGATGTATGTATAGAAAGAGCTGTATAATACTGCCATGAGTTTTCTAAGGAGGTATTATGCAGAAGCATAAGCATAGGATGGAACTTCTCTGGTGGCTCAGTGGTAAAGAATCCACCTGCCAATGCAAGAGACACAGGTTCAATCCCTGAGTTAGGAAGACTCCTTGGAGAAGGAAATGGCAACTCACTCCAGTACTCTTGCCTGGGAAGTCCCATGGACAGAGGAGCCTGGTGGGCAGCAGTCCATGGGGCTGCAAAAGACTCAGACATGACTTAGCAATTAAACAGCAACAACATAGGATGAGGAATAATGTGACACATGACTCACGCAGTACCCATTGTCATGGACTATACCAATTTCCCCTTAATGAAGAAATTGCAACCCCAGCTATAAGTCCTTTCAGGGATTGCCTGAGCTCTAGAAAGCCACTCACCTGAGGTCATGCCCCTTCTCAGGATATCTCCGATTCAAAGACAGATCCATATGGGAGCATAGAGTTCTGACCCAACTGTAAATAATTCCTGAGAGCCAGTCTTGTTCCTGCCCTTCTCATGGGGCCACCTAAAGGTTTTGAGAATGCTTTGTAGCTTGATGACTTCCTCTTCCCAATCTTATTTCTTCCCCTTCCTATCACAGGTATTGATGCCAAGAGGATGGCTTAAAATATCATGCATGCTTGCTCTAACTGTCTCAGAGTCTGATTCCCAGAAACCCTACATGTAACAGAAATCAGCATATCAAAGTGCAAGACATTGTCTTCCTTTGGTAATTGTGGTTATTTGAACATGACTTATATGCAGAGTACAGCATGAGAAATGCTGGGCTGGAGGAAGCACAAGCTGGAATCAAGATTGCTGGGAGAAATATCAATAACCTCAGATATGCAGATGACACCACCCTTATGGCAGAAAGTGAAGAACTAAAGAGCCTCTTGATAAAATTGAAAGAGGGGAGTGAAAAAGTTGGCTTAAAGCTCAACATTCAGAAAACGAAGATCATGGCATGTGGTCCCATCACTTCATGGCACATAGATGGGAAACAGTGAAAACAGTGGCTGACTTTATTTTTCTGGGCTCCAAAATCACTGCAGATGGTGATTGTAGCCATGAAATTAAAAAACGCTTACTCCTTGGAAGGAAAGTTATGACCAACCTAGACAGCATATTCAAAAGCAGAGACATTACTTTGCCAACAAAGGTCCATCTAGTCAAGGCTATGGTTTTTCCAGTGGTCGTGTATGGATGTGAGTTGGACTGTGAAGAAAGCTGAGCACCGAAGAATTGATGCTTTTGAACTGTGGTGTTGGAGAAGACTCTTGAGAGTCCCTTGGACTGCAAAGAGATCCAATCAGTCCATTCTGAAGGAGATCAGCCCTGGGCATTCATTGGAAGGACTGATGCTGAAGCTGAAACTCCAATACTTTAGCTACCTGATGCGAAGAGCTGACTTATTTGAAAAAAAACCCTGATGCTGGGGAAGGTAGAAGGCAGGAGAAGGGGATGACAGAGGATGAGATAGATGGCTGGATGGCATCATCAACTCAATGGACATGGGTTTGGGGGGACTCCGGGAGTTGGTGATGAACAGGGAGGCCTGGTGTGCTGCAGTTAATGGGGCTGCAAAAAGTCGGACATGACTGAGTGAACTGAACTGAACTGAGAGATTAAGGATTTCTGCTTCATTATTTAAAGGCTATATCCCTTTTTCCTTTTCACTGTCTTCCCTCTCGTTTTCCTTTTCTGCTTTCCCTTTTCCCTCCCATCACTGTCTTTCCCTACTTAGTTTAAGTTGTTAGCCCAAGACTGAACATGAGCCGTCATTATCCCAGTATCATTAGAATGAGACATATCACAACAGAAGCAATTTTCAGGACCATGGGCAGCAGCACACATGCCACCCTTTTCCCATCCCATCCCCCCCACACTATAACATTTTTATTTTCTCAGGAGTTATTCCAGGGAGACCCTTGAGTAATATTTGTCAATGGGGTTGACATTATTGATGTGATTCCTGCATTGAGATAGGTGAATTAGACAAGGGACTTGTCATCCATCTTTGAGATTTTATGATTTTGTGCTTGAATTTCTCATGCCAGTCCTGGTAATATCACTACCCTTCTATTCAATTCAGTTTAGTAGCTCAGTCATGTCTGGCTCTTTGTGACCCCATGGACTGCAACACGCCAGGCTTCCCTGTCCATCACCAACTGCTGGAGCTTGCTCAAACTCATGGCCATTGTGTTGATGATGCCATCCAACCATCTCATCCTCTGTCATCCCCTTTTCCTCCTGCCCTCAATCTTTCCCAGCATCAGGGTCTTTTCAAATGAGTCAGCTCTTTGTATCAGGTGACCAAAGTATTGGAGCTTTGGCTACAGCATCAGTCCTTCCAGTAAATATTCAAGACTGATTTCCTTTAGGATTGACTGGCTGAATCTCCTTTCAGTCCAAGGGACTCTCAAGAATCTTCTCTCAACACCACAGTCCAAGAGCATAAATTCTTCAGTGCTCAGCTTTCTTTATGGTCCAACTCTTACATCCATACATGACTATTGGAATAACCATAGCTTTGACCAGATGAACCTTTGTTGGTAAAGTAATGTCTCTGCTTTTTAATATGCTGCCTAGATCGGTCATAACTTTTCTTCCAAGGAGCATGTGTCTTTTAATTTCATGGCTGCAGTCACTATCTGCAGTGACTTTGGAGCCCAAGAAAATAAAGCCTGACACTGTTTCCATTGTTTTCCCCATCTACTTGCCATTAAGTGATGGGACCAGATGCCATGATCTTCATTTTCTAAATGCTGAGTTTTAAGCCAGCTTTTTCACTCTCCTTTCTCACTTTCATCAAGAGACTTTTTAGTTCCTCTTCACTTTCTGCCACAAGCGTGATATCATCTTGATATTTTTCCCCACAATCTTGACTCCAGCTTATGCTTCATCCAGTCTGGCATTTCTGTAGTCACATACTTTGAATCTGCCCAGGTATTAGATCTATACATTAATAAAACTGGATATGAGTGTTTCTGTTGGAAAATTTCACGGACTCATTGCAAACTATTCATGATCCTCTATGTATTTGGCTGTCTGGCTTGTCTAACCAATAAAGACAGCTAAAGAGTAGGCAGATCTCCTTATATGTATTATATGAAGCATTAAGTGTCTTATTCTGATTAATTTTAAATTGTAATATTTTCTTTACTCCAAAAACTATCTATGAAATATATCTGGAACTTTTCCTTTCTCCATACATATTTCAAGCAAATTCTGGCTTTTTAACTTAAAATGTTAATATAGAAATGTTTGCATATCACTTCCATCATCTTTGATTTAAGTTAAGTGGAATATATCATAGGGAAAGAGAGGGAGAGCCTTAAATATTACTAGTCTCTAAGCTTCATGAGGACAGAGACCTTCCCTTTCTTGATTGCACTATATCACTAGAGCACCCCAAAAGAATAGTGTTTTAAGAAAAAAAAAAACATTTAAATTGAGCCAAGTGGAATCATTTTCTACTTGCTGGAAATGAAGCAAGGGACATTCATTCTAAGGACATTGCTGCTCAGAAGGGAAGAAATCCAAGTTTTGTGATATTGATATGAAGATAGTTTCCATGGAGTGCAAACTCAAGCAAAGAACAAATAACTCCCTCCTCCACAGGGAGCTTCTGTGCTTTCCCTGACAAAGTGTTGCCTTGGACTTCAGAGAGGACATATTAGTTCCACTCAAGGGACTGGAAACTGTCCTTAGGGGAAACGAAAGTTAACTTGAAGTACTGATCTCATTGATTCTCTTTTCATATGAGTTGAGAAATGGTCAGCATGACCTGCCTCGAGTGGATCTGCCTACTGGCCCTATGCCTTAGGCCACAAAGACTAAAAATAGCCAAGGCACAGTAAACAGCCTGTTCTTTAATAGGACTTCTAATAATAATAATAATA
>SJYQ01104659.1:260797-319960 GCA_006410935.1 Redunca redunca | reverse complement strand
TTTTTTTACTCTAGAAATTTCTTACAGTATTAAGCATACAGCCAGACCAAACCAAAATACTCATTCACTCTTTACTTTTTTTTCTTTCAACAAGTGTTTCTTGAATGCCTGCTATGTACCAGGTGTTGTAGGCTCAAGGGCTGACGTGGTGAAAAAAGTTTTTAAAAATCCTGTCATCGGGAAGCCTCATCTATGCTAGAAGGAGATGGACAAAAGGCAAGGAAACAAGTAAAATAAAAACTGTGTCAGATAACGAGAGTATGTCAAGCAGGGAAACAGAGTGGGCGGTATGGAGTGCTGACCTGAGACAAATGGACTGCCAGGTTATTCAGGGTCAGTGGAGAACTGCAGTTGGGGATCTGCAACTATGGGAACCACATGCAAATCCTCCCATGGCAAGGAAGGGAAATGTCTTTCCGATAGTAAAAGGAAGTTGGGAGGGTTCTCAGAAACAAAGAATCCATGGCTGTTTATTGGCTGAGTCCTTGCCAGGAAAGAAGAGGAGTCTTTCTTCTTCCTGTTGGACTCTTGCTATCATCACTGGGTATGAGAGCTCCCCCTTCTGGTCTCTGACTTTCTGTAGGTGAAGTTTCTTTTGGCCTATTATTATAATTTTTTCAATAGGAGGTGGCTCTTTCCTGGAGGCTCAGCAGTAAAGAACCCACCTACCAATACAGGAGACATGGGTTCCATCCCTGGATTGGGAAGATCCTCTGGAGTAGGAAATGGCAATCCATTCTAGTAATCTTGCTTGGAGAATCCCATGGACAGAGGAGCCTGGTGGGCTACAGTCCCTGGAGGTTTCAAAGAGTCAGACATGACTTAGCGACTAAAACAACAAACAAACAAAAATAGGTTGGGTTGACTTGGTCACACAGAAGACCAGGCATTATATGAGAGACAATAGAGGCACGGGAGAGAGTGAGCTGAAAAGACATCCGGGGGAAGAATTTACAGAGAAGAGAGAATGCAATGCAAGGACCTTGAGGCAGAAGCCACTCGGTGAGGTCAAGGAAAGCAGGGCCACTGTGGCTGCCGCAGTGTGAGGGAGGCGTGGCATGACCTAACTCAGTTCCAGTGAAAAGACATTGACGTGGGGCCAAGGTAAATGCAAGGTGGTGGGGTTGGCAGTCCTTCTATAAAAGACTGCATTGTGGAGTAACTGCCTCATAGACACTGTGCCTGGGTGCTCACCACCCAAGGTGAGTCTTCAGAGTTCATCCAAAGGTGTGACTCAAACACTTGCTGTACTTCTCCAGATAAAGTTTGCTCATGGCTTACTGTAAAAATACATGGGATTTTTTTTTTTAAACACTGAGGAGTTTGGATACTTTTTTGTATTGTTTCAACTCTTAAAACAGTAACAATGTTGCACATATGAAAAAATGTATGTAAATAATCCAAGTCAAGATTTGAGGAAAATTCAATGGGATGTGTATAATAATAAATAAATCTAACTACATTACAAAGGAACAGTGTAACCAGTCTGATGCAGGTGGGAAAAAGGAAAACTAACCCTAAGTTACCTTTAAAAAAATAGTATTTTTGACTGCACGTGCTGGTGGGTGCTCAGTCGTGTCCTACTCTCTGTGACCCGTGGACTGCAGCCCACCAGGCTCCTCTGTCCATGGGATTTTCCAGGCAAGAGTCCTGGAGTGGGGTGCCATTTCTTTCTCCAGGGAATCTTCCTGACCCAAGGAGCAAACCCATGTCTCCTGCATTGGCAGGCAGATTCTTTACTGTACACTGTAGAGCAAAAGACAAAAAAAAAAACCCTACAAAATATTGGTTATCACACCCCACTCCAGTATTCTTGCCTGGAAAATCCCATGGACGCAGGAGCCTGGGAGGCTGCAGTCCACGGGGTCAGGAACAGTCAGACACGACTGAGCGACTTCACTTTGACTTTTCACTTTCATGCATTGGAAAAGGAAATGGCAACCCACTCCAGTATTCTTGCCTGGAGAATCCCAGGGACGGGGGAGCCTGGTGGGCTGCCGTCTATGGGGTCGCACAGTGTCAGAAACAACTGAAGCGACTTAGCAGCAGCAGCAGCAGTACAATTATTATTCAAAAGTATTAGTATGATCTCATAAGTTTTAAGATAGATAGGAATGTGGGTACAGTTCAGTTCAGTTTGGTCGCTCAGTCGTGTCCGACTCTTTGCGACCCCACGAATCACAGCACGCCAGGCCTCCCTGTCTATCACCATCTCCCGGAGTTCACTCAGGTTCACGTCCATCGAGTCAGTGATGCCATCCAGCCATCTCATCCTCGGTCGTCCCCTTCTCCTCCTGCCTCCAATCCCTCCCAGCATCAGAGTCTTTTCCAATGAGTCAACTCTTCGCATGAGGCGGCCAAAGTACTGTAGCTTCAGCTTTAGCATCATTCCTTCCAAAGAAATTCCAGGCTTGATCTCCTTCAGAATGGACTGGTTGAATCTCCTACAGACGTGGTTAAATACATACATTCTTTCTAACCTTCATCTCTGAAAGAACCTAGATGTAAATGACACCTCAGTAGCAATTAACACATCTAGCACCCAGGTATTGGTTTCAAAATACCATTATCCAATAGAAATTACCAGGGCTTCTTGGAGAAATGACGTATGGCAGGGAAAATACAACATGGAGTTCATTGACAAACTATGCGTAGCTTAAAACTAGACACGATGAAATCAGGAAACAAACAACAAGAGTGACTAAAAACCAAACATGACTCTCATTTGTCCTTATCTTTTGTTGTTGTTGTTGTTGTTGTTCTATTTTGTTCTTTTCTTCCTTCTTTTTTTCTGAGAACCAGGTGACCATCATATCCTTGTTTTGTGGTACCAGCATATGAATATGCTTTAAAAATTGTGGTATCAATCCTGAAGGATCTAGGAATCACTCTGAAGGAGTTCCTAATAGCTCAATCATGTTCAATAGGTACAAGAAAATAAACAACAGTAATGGATTATAACTCTCAAAAACTAAAATAAATCCATAAGTTAAAGCCATTTAAATTTTAAGAAAAAAACAAACAAACAAACAAATAAATGGGAGAAGTGGAAAAATTCTTCCATACAGGAGAACTTTAATATATTCAGAAGAAAAAATAGAAATAGAAAATCACCCTTTGGGGAACACCATAGTAATAATTGTTGCCAAGAAGAACTATTAATAGATAGTAAAATTAATGGGTGATAGTAGGATAATAAACAGCTTATTTGCATAACCTCAAAGTATCTCCCCACAAAGTCATTATTGAATACAAAGGAGGAAATTGTAACTTTATAGGGCGGCAATCTGGTAACTATAACCTTGTGTGCATGCGTGCTAAGTCACTTCAGTTGTGTCTGATTCTTTGCAACCCTATGACTGTAGCCCACCAGGGTCCTCTGTCCATGGCATTCTCTAGGCGAGAATACTGGAGTGGGTTGCCGTGCCCTCCTCCAGGGGATCTTCCTGACCCAGGAATCAAACTGCATCTCTTATGTCTCCTTGTATTGGCAGGCAGTTTCTTTACCATTAGTGCCACCTGTGAAGTCCCAGCTATAACCTTATGCAAGTGTTATTAAATCACCAGTAATATCAATAATAAGGCATCAACATTTTGCAAAAAGTGATTAACTTCCCGAGTCTTCGTTTTATCATCAGCAAAATGGGCATATCCTTGCCTACCAAAGAAGGTTATCATGAGAGTTAAATGATGTATGTGTATTAATAGAAAGCATGTAGTATACAACTTGGTACTCATATTCAATCAGTGCTGATCCTCCTTTTTCAAATTATCAAACTATTTCTGTTTACTTCAAAAGGATCACATTAGATCCCACACTCAGTATGTTGTTCAAATTTTTTTCTCCAGTTTGATCCCCAAGTTTGAGTCTGCCAAGTTACTTTTGAAATAGCAACTTTTCTGCGGTAGGCAAAATTCTCATGATACGAGATTAAACTTCCCCATCTCACAAGTTTACAAGGTTTAGTTACAGTTTACAAGGCCATTTCCATTACTGACACATTCCATTGCATACGCAGCCTACAACGTAAATTATTATGAACCACATTTTATAGATGAACATGGAACCTCAGAAGGATGACGATTTGTCCCAAGAGCAATGGTTCGCAAATGGACAGTCAGAACTTAACTTGAGAGTATTGCTCTTTTGAACTCATGGCGGCCCTCTGAACTATGGCAAGTGACTATAGTATACATCACAGACTCATTTAAATGGCAGCTCTGCGGAGAGAGGACGTGTATTTTCAACACTGAGCCCTTCATCCATCTCTCTCTGATAGGAATATAAGTTTCAAGGCACAGAAAAGTTGAAGCTAAGATAGATGTTTTAATGAGCAATTGCAGCTGCTACATTTCCAGTTGGCCTCTTGGTTTTGAGAGTTGTTCCAAATTGTTTGTTCTGGTTTTTATTCAGCTCTTATCTCTTCCTTTCTTATAAGAGGAAAAATGAGAAAGCTCATATAAACAGACAGGACAGGAAGTAACACAAGGAAGATAGTTGTAGCCTGCTGCTATCCACAGCTTTCCCATTCTCACTAAAAAGAGGGTAAAAGGAAAGTAGAAGTAGAAAAGAAACCATGTTGAAGAGGAAATACTCAGCTTTAAGGGCCATTACGTGCGATCCAGATGCCCTTGCCCTGCTAACTTTTGGGGAGAAACACAGTTCAGCTGTGAGATAACTTAGCTGTGTCCTCCAGCACTAAGTAATTCGTTCTAATGAGTTTTCCAAGGAAAATTAATTTTTCAGCACTAAAGGAAAGAAGGCATGGAGTCACAGAAAAAATCTGAGCAGGCGTTGCAAAGAGGGTTATCTAAAGAACTGAAACTAGAGAAGCCTCAAAGGCATTATCCATTCTGGCATTCAGGGACATGATCTGACCACTCTGCCAGCCGGCTCTGACATATCCAAAATGCCCCCAGAGTCTCTGAATATGAAGAAACATACTCTGTCTAACCCATCCACATTTCACCTGAAAACAGGGGCACCAATATCACTGTTTGAACAAATTAGCAAGAAGAGTGATTGAGATGGAATCCACAGAGAAGGTATTAGTTGGAGGAACAGATTGTAATGAATAATCCAGTCTTTGTCATCACTACCCCAGGGAGTACTGTGCACACTGACCTCTTGCTTATGCTAGAAATGATTTTTATTTGATGGCCCTTTTGGAGAAAGCAAGTAGTTCATGCATTTTGAGTTGGCCTGATTGGACTCAGGACTGCCTTTCAAAGCCAGCTAGCTTATGGGGCCTCTGGGTCAGGTGACTGGTGGATTCTGCATTGGGCTTCTGTGTACAAAACAGAAGAGCCACTGGCAAGCACTGCAGGTATCTCTCCGAGCCATCCTGCTCAGCGGGCGAACAGCCAGGCTTATGCTTGTACCACTGTTGCAGCTACCACCAGTCACTGAGGGCTGGAGAAATGAGACCAGTGCTACCTATTAGACTGGCTGACTTCTTCAGTTCGGCTCTTGATTTTTGTTTCCAGTCTTCAATTAGGGAAAGTGTGTCCCTGGAGAAGGAATAAATCAGCCTCACTGATGAACGCAGCGTAGAGGCGTGGGAACACAAAGAAAGCAGACTGCAAGCATGTTCCTATCAGAGTGAACAGGGACCGCACTCAGTTCCCTTGTACTTCCTTATAAGGGTATGGCTGACCTTGGGAATGACTGTGAGGTTCAGCTCGGTTTAGCTCCAACACGTTTATCAGGATCCGTTATCTCCTGGGATTTAAGCTGGGATCTGGCAGTAATACTATGAGAAGAGATGCTAATAATGATCAATATTTACTTTGCACTTTCTCCTTACTCAACAAGGCTAACAATATTAAATCTGCTATCTCATTTAATCCTTACAACAATCCTGGAGATACAGTCTATTGATATTAATAACAAAGAAGGCTAAAAATAAGAGCTGTTAAGTGCTTGTCCATGTGCATATGCCTAATAAAAGAGGAGACTAAGCTGCAGATCTAGGTCTGATTTCTCAACCTTGCATACACTGCTTATGGCAGATTGCTAGCTGCTCATCAAAATCCTTTTCCACACACTTGTAAGCTTTTCTTTTAAAATTGAGTCTAGCCATATGCAACTTCTCCCTGGTAGATTGTAAATAGAAATGGTGTATACCATGTACCTAGCATCAGGCTTTCAAGAAGAAGCACACTTCCTCCAAGACTGTTTTCTCATTCCATAGTCTGAATGTCAATAAAAATCAGTGCTATGGGATAGTAAGTCACAAGACAAGAGGAGCCTGGGTCCCCAAATCACTGCATGGAGAAATAATTCATGCCAACCTGGAACAGTCTACTTGTACTTTTACATAAACCAGAAATATTTTACCCTAATTAATATGCTGCCTAATGCAAATACGAGTAAGGCATAGCTTCTATCTTTGAGTCAAACTGGGCAATCAGATTTTGAACAGCATATTCTTATGTTTTTTTTATATTTTTGAGTTCCAATATTTTTCACTGGAAAGGACTCTGATGCTGGGAGGGATTGGGGGCAGGAGGAGAAGGGGACAACCCAGGATGAGATGGCTGGATGGCATCATGGACACGATGGACGTGAGTCTGAGTGAACTCCGGGAGATGGTGATGGACAGGGAGGCCTGGTGTGCTGCGATTCATGGGGTTGCAAAGAGTCGGACACGACTGAGCAACTGAACTGAAATGAACTGAATTTTTTTTTTTTCACAGAACGCTTTAGCCTTCCTCTCAATACTGGGGAGAGACTCATTTTATAAAAAAAAATACTTAAAGAAAAACGTCATCTTGGATAGGATGGTCACTGTTTTCAGATGAAGAGTCCGAAGACAAGCAGCATTAACTTTAGTCTTTGTGTCCCTAATTAGCAAAATTGGGACCAATGGTTAGAAGATTTAGAGAAGTTTCAGTTATTATGCAAAAACCTGTTCTATTTGGTCAAAGTGCACAAAGATGAAAAAAGAAATAGTGAGTTCCTCATCCCTGGATCTCTTAAGAAGTGGTGAGGTTGGAAAGCCATTTAGTACAAATGATAGCAAGTGTTGACAATGAATGGCCACTTTCCAGTCAGTGTGGCCTCTAATCAGGAGACCTTGATCTTAAGAACATTTGATTATGTGAATCTTTGAATCAATTTCTAGGTCTCCATGCTGCCAAACCTTCACATTTCCTCCTGGTGTAACGACTCCATATGTATGTCCTTCCTCAGAAGAAAGTGAGTATGGTGGATGACTTATCTCCATCTGAGGACTGCTTTGGTTTGAATCCTGGTGGTTTCTTTCTAAATATGTCTCTTGAAACCAATTATTTAATCTTTCTGCACCTCAGTGTTCTCAACTGTAAATGTAGACTATAATAATGCTACTGTTAGGTAGTAACATTAGTACCTCCCAGACTGGGTTTTTGGAAGGATTAAATGAGCACTTGGACCTGTTCCTGACACATTCTAGGTGGTCAGTAAATGTGAGTTATAATTAACACTGTGGAGTGCTGATTCACCTAGGTGATTCCTCTTCCCATTAATATTTATCAGTGCATTGCCCTGTTCTCCTAGAATTCCCCAGTGTCTGCATCATTAGAGTGAGCTTGGGTGTCTTCCTCTGCCCGGAAACATTTTCTCCTACTAACAGGTGGGCATGCCATATCAAAGTCAATTACATGAAAGAATGACTGATGGTATTTCAGGTATGGTGATAGTTGATTATGAAAAACACTTTTTTAGCAAAGAATCATTTTGGAATTCATTTGAAAAGACCAGCATCTGAGAGGTTAAGGCAATTAGGAATAATAAGACTGACTATGCGTCCATTTCTCTGAACCTCAGACATCTTATCCATAAAATGAATTCTCTGGACTCAATTATGTCTTTCCTATCTCCTTAAGTGGAGATGTAGATATATTCTTTTATTTTTTGAAGATTTTTTTGAAATGGATCATTTTTTAAGTCTTTGTTAAATTTGCCATTATATTGCTTCTGTTTCATGGGTTTTTTGTTTTTTGGCTGCAAGGCATGTGGGATTCTAGCCCTCCAACCAGGGATCGAACCCACATCCCTGCACTGGAAGGCAAAGCCTTAAACACTGGACTGCAGTCTTATTCTTGATGTAACTGATACCATGCAGAGATTTTGCCAAATGTGAGGTCTGAAGAAATCACTGGGGATGGTGACCCATTTTGCTGACCCAGATACATGGCCTGTTTATGTGTATTGAAATGAAAACCTAGGAAAACTATGATTGATCAAAAAGGAGAAACTTTGTCAGAATGAGCAAAGAGCTAAAGAAGTTCCACGTCCTTTGGAAACATCTAGTTCACTTTTAAGAACTGTTTACAAATCTCTTGCAAGTTGTTTCCCTGACCTACATAGGCCCTCTTCCAAGATTTTCAAGCAACATCTGCATTCTTCACTTTATTTAGGATTGATTCCATTAAACACATGGACCTATGTTTTCATGAAGCTTTATTTCCATGCAGATGCTACAGCTATTCATTACATTTTCTTGTGCATTCTAGGTTGCTATTTTCTCATTTTGTCTCTCTCTCTCCTCCTCACTGAGTCACAAGTTAGTTCTTCAGATTCCAGAACTAGAATATTTGAGGCTCTGTATCCAAACTAGCCTGGAGCCACTGGGTGAGTATTACACTGAAAAATAACTTCAGGCTTTAATCTCAAAGGTCCAAAGGAAGGGAATGGCATAAAAACCTGATGAGGGAAGAGAAAGAATCTCAAAAGTGGTAAATAGAGGGTCCTAGTAATCACTTTAATAGACATAGCATTTTTTACATTCATTTTTTGGCCTCTGGCTGCTTAGGTGATGAGTGGCTCCGTGTTGATGAAAAGTTATATGTTATGGATAATGTATTATTTATTTAGTCATTCATTCAGTAAATATTCACTGAGTATCTCCTTAGGTCCTAGGGATATGGTCATAAGCAAAACAGGAAATCACTGTCTTCATGGAGCTTACATTCTGGGAGCGGGGAAGTGGCAGATGAGCAGCAGTAAAAGAATGTACTGTGTCAGGGTCAGGTCTCCACAGGCTGCAGAGGATAAAGTGATAGCAGTGGTTAGGTGTGTGACTGGGGGTGCCCTAGGTGTTCTAGTGCAGATCAGACCTGGAGACATTGGAGCTGAGACCTCCAAGATGAGAAGGGGCTAGATACAGGAAAGGCAAGGGTAAAACACTCCAGTCAAAGAGAAGGGCAAATGTAGGACTCTGAGGCAGAAGTGAATATAGGCATCATCTAAAGATAGCCAGCAATGTATGACAGAGGAAAAGCTGGCATCATTAGAAACCCAAAGGGCAGAGCAGGGCAGTTTACTCAGGGTATAGGAGACCACAGTGAAAATTGTACTAGGAAATTCACTCTTATTTTCTTTTTTCTTTCTTTTTCCTCAAATATCTTGGTCTATCTCAATGTTAAACTTTTATATTTGGCTCTTTTGTTGTTGTTATTCTGTTGCTAAGTCATATCTGACTCTTTGCAACCCCATGGACTACAACCCACCAGGTTCCTCTGTCCATGGGATTTTCCCAGGCAAGAATACTGGAGTGGATCACCATTTCCTTCTTCAGGGGATCTTTCTGACCCAGAGATCAAGTCTGTGTCACTTGCACTGACAAGCAGATTCTTTACCACTAAGCTAGCAGGGAAGCCCATTTGGCTCTTCAGTTCAGCCGCCCAGTCGTGTCCGACTCTTTGCGACCCCATGAACTGCAGCACACCAGGCCTCCCTGTCCATCACCAGCTCCCGGAGTTCACCCAAACTCACATCCATCGAGTCGGTGATGCCATCCAGCCATATCATCCTTTATCTCCCCTTCTCCTCCTGCCCCCAATCCCTCCCAGCATCAGGGTTTTTTTCCAGTGAGTCAACTCTTCACATGAGGTGGCCAAAGTATCGGAGTTTCAGCTTTAGCATCAGTCCTTCCAATGGACACCCAGACTGATCTCCTTTAGGATAGACTGGTTGGATCTCCTTGAAGTCCAAGGGACTCTCAAGCATCTTCTCCAACACCACTTATCGTTTATTTTCTTTCCTTTTCTCATTTTCTGTCCCACATCTCACCTTCTTTAGAAGGGATTTGCACCAATTTCTTTTTCTCTCCATGCTCCCCTCTTAGTTAGAGCAATGTCTATGAGAGCAATACCTGGAATGCAGTCCTTTCCCCCCACAGTTTGTAGATCCCACCTGTACATGACAATCAGATTCCCCTGACTCTGCTAAGGAGTCCCCTGTAAGACTCAAGCAGTATGATTGCCTAGACCTTTAGGATTGTACTTAGTCATTCATGGGCTTCCCCATTTGCATTCTGGTTTCACAAACATGCCTTAGGCTTGTTATCTTATTTATTGCTCACAGTAGTCCTTTAAGATAGATAATATGATTCCTATTTTTATTGATGAGGAAGTTTCCAGATACTCTCAACATGAGGCAGATAGTAAGTTGTAGAACTGGGGGCTATGGACACAGGTGCTCTGTAATATCTTTCATGCTCTCTTGAGTTCACACTTATGTTTTGTATTGCTCTTCAACAGTTAACTCAGTGTTTCTTAGTCTTGTCAGTCTTGTCACTTTGATGGTGAATCTAGAAGGTGGAGACTGTCCATGAACCACTTTCCTGGCAGACATCTGTGCCTTCTTCATGAATCCCCATCTTCATTCTTGTATGCTTGCTTTTCATACAGCTTGAAAAATTTCAAGCTCACCAAGAAGCATTAAGTTCACCTTCCTCTGTGCTCCTTATATGCCTTCTAACTAGCTTATCACATTATTATAATCACTTTTCCTCTTTTAGTTAGTCTCTAGCCTCTTCTGAACAAGGGTAGCCTCTAGCCATGTGCAATATGGCTTGTATGTCTGAAGAACTGAATTTTAATTTTATTAACATTTCTTGATTGACTTACATTTAGAAATTAAAGCACAATGAAAATGTTCCACTAAATATATCTTTTATTATTTTGGTAAGAAAGCATTTCCCTTTAACTATCGAAAATTTAACCTCTGAATTGAGATGTACTCTAAATGTGAAAAGTGGGCTTCCCTGGTGACTCAGGTGGTAGAGAATCCAGTTGCAATGTGGGAGACCTGAGTTAAATCCCTGGGTTGGGAAGGTCACCTGGAGAAGGGAAAGGCTACTCACTCCAGTACTCTTGCCAGGGGAATCCCGTGGATGGAGGAGCCTGGTAGGCTACAGTTTATGGGGTCACAAAGAGTGGGACACAGCTAAGTGAATTTTACTTTCACTTCACTAAATATAAAATACAATTGGATTTCATAAACTTAGAAAAAATGCAAGATATCTCATTAATATTTTTCTATTGATGACATGGAAGTGATCGTATCTTTCAACATACTGGGTTAAATATAATACATGCAAGCATGCTAAGTCACTTCAGTCATGCCCAACTCTTTGTTACCCTATGGACTATTAGAATATCAGGCTCTTCTGCCAATGGAGTACTTGAGGCAAGAATACTGGAGTGGGTTGCCATTTCCTTCTCTAGGAGATCTTCCTGACCCAGGGATCAAACGTCCATCTTGTTCAAATATAGTACAGCATAAAAATTAATTTCACCTATTTTTTTTACTTTTTAAAATGTGGCTATTAGAAAATTCAGAATAATGTATATGGCTTGCAGTGTATTTCTATTTAACTGTGCTGCTATCAGACTGCAAGATAAGGATGATGTTCTGTTTATCTTTGTACCTCCAGATGTTAACACAGTTCCAGGTTTATAGTCAGTACTCAAAGTAAATGGTGTGAATGAATGAGTCAATGTAAGAATGACTTTGCTTCATCTTTTATAATTTGCATGCTGCCTTACATGTCTGAAGTAGTCAGCAAACATTAGATTTTCAGTTGACTCGTTGATCACATGGAGAAGACAATGGCACCCCACTCCAGTACTCTTGCCTGGATAATCCCATGGACAGAGAAGCCTGGTAGGCTGCAGTCCACGGGGTTGCTAAGAGTTGGACACGACTGAACGACTTCACTTTCACTTTTCACTTTCATGCCTTGGAGAAGGAAATGGCAACCCACTCCAGTGTTCTTGCCTGGAGAATCCCAGGGACTGGGGAGCCTAGTGGGCTGCCGTCTATGGGGTCGCACGGAGTTGGACACGACTGAAGCAACTTAGCAGCAGCAGCAGCATTGATCACAGGTCTAGATTAGAACATTTTATCCAAAAAATGGGTCACTTTTTTCCCTTTCCTCTGGACACAATTTGTGACTCTCAAGTCTTTTTTGGAGGGAACATAAGCAAACTCAGAGAAAAAAACAAAAAGGAAAAACCCCATAAGTTGGAACAGTGAATGATCAGAATTTTCTTTGCTTTTATTATTAGAGTACAGCATGAGCTTTTGAGGAACATACCATCTGCTCTCTTTATCTGATTCTAACATGAACAATTTTCCCCAATTTTATATAGCTGACAATTAGGTTGCCTCTTACAAATGAGGAATACATTTAATGTGGAGGGAAATAGTCATTTCCTTCTTTTTAATCAACAAATAGCTTTTATTAAATCAAAGTGGTTTCTTATCATCAATGACATCTTACTTTAGGGTAAGATCAATAGAGATTCAAGACAATACATTTGCATTGACAGAATATAGACAGAATATTCAGGGGATATCCATTTTTCAAATTTTTTTCAAATGAGGTGTTCTTTCAGTGTTCTTCCAGGATTCTTACATGATGACAACAAGTATTAAAAAAAAAAACAGATTAGTGAGATGCAGAGCAGATCAAGAGAAAGTAAAATGAAGTTTCAAGAAAACCTGGGGGTGCTTTGTTGGGGAAGGCATCTGACAAGAAATGATTCAGTTGCTTAGAAATTCTTTTAGTGCATTTTCAATGGATAAAGAACACAACTGGAGTAAAGCCCTTCCTGATTCGACTCTTGCCTCCTCCTTTCATTTTTATCTCCACTGTCCTGCCCACCTCAGGCTCTACCTATGAGACTTCAACACATTTGTCTGTCTCTGGTCAGAAGTTCCATCTTCTCTGTATATTCTGTATTGCCCTGTGCTCATGACCAGAACTATCCAATAAGGTGCTGACCTGACAGAAAAGAAATGTTTGATCAGATACAATCAGTGGAGTTAGATTAATAAATCTCAGAAGATTTATGAGATTATATGGGGCATTTATACATACAGGTAACCAGAATTATAATTTGCCTTTATGCTGGATTAGCATTAACAAATATTCACTCCCCTTCCCTCATGGAAGGAAGGTACTTCCTGTTCCACTGATATTAAGCTTATCTAATTTTCTTTGGCAGTTAGAATATTAGTGGATACTAAACATGCCACATTCAAGTATTTTTTTTTTGCATTTTAATTAATTTCTTTTTAATTGAAGGATAATTGTTTTACAATATTGTGTTGGTTTCTTAAGTTTTAAATACGACTGGGCAGCTTAGCTTGACTTTATGCCTTCTGCTGCTAGCAAAGCTTGTGCCAGATGTGGACTGGTAGGCACATGGAACTTAAGCAAGCAGAGCTGGAATAGTAACTGACAAGTAATCTGATATAAAAAACAAACAGAAAATGCTTACTGTTTCAAGCTCAGATTTGGGGATTGTTGTTAAGCAGAGAAACTGACTTATACAATCAACTTCTCATAGGCCAAGAGACCTTCAAACTATATATGCTTGTGAAACATGAAATTTTAAATAAAGACAGTAAAGGCTTTGGCACTCCCATTGGAAATGTTAACCTATCCAGTTATGGGTAAGACTTATGAATAAAATAATAAAGATTGAAATGTAATTGGAATGTATCTTCTAGGCTTCCCGGATGGCTCAATGGTAAAGAATCTGCCTGACAATGCAGGAGATACAAGGAGCCCCAGTTTCCATCCCTCAATAAGGAATATTCCCTGCAGGAGGAAATGGTATCCCACTCCAGTAGCCCTGCCTGGAAAATCCCATGGACAGAGGAGCCAGGTGGACTACAGTTCATGGGGACACATGGAGTCGGACACGACTGAGCAACTGCACACACACACACACTTCTAGTTATTAAAAAATGTTAATTAAGACTCTTAGGCTGTAAAGTAAGCATTGTGATAGGTAAAGCCTTTTTAAGAATGATAAATTTGAGGACATTACCATTATGACCAGAATAGTTTTAGGCCAAACTTAGCAGAAGATTAAATTTTCCTTTTAAATCATTCTAAATTTTAAAACTATATCATTACACAGTATTATCCATATGCTTTTCTCAACTGTTTCATTACAGAGGAGGCAGTTAAACAGATCAAGAGACTCTATTAACTGGCAAACTCAAAAGCAAATATGATGAAATGTAACTACAGGGAACAAATGATCTGAAGTTTCTCAGACCCTCTCAGAACTCAAGGAAGGTTTCATATATATACATATGATTTTTAGTTGCTCAGTCGTGTCTGACTCTCCTGTGACCCCATGGACTGTAGTCTACCAGGCTCCTCTGGCCATGGAATTCCTAGGCAAGTATACTGGAATCGGTCACTATTTCCTTCTCCAGGGGATCTTCCCAACCCAGGGATCAAACCTGCGTCTCTTGCATTGGCAGGTGGATTCTGCACCACTGAGCCACAAGGGGAGCCCGATGTATTTACACTTAAAGGTATATTGCAAAAGCTGTGTTAGTTGCACTAACATCAACAATACAATCTATGCTTCAATTTATGTAATTGTTCTATTTCTGAAAAACTGAGCTTAAGTTACACATCAGTCTTAAACATAAAAGTATGTTGAATCACAATACAAATGATCATAGACTCAAAGGATAACAAAATTTAGAAGAGACAAGTTTCCCCTAATTCGGCTCCTTTCTTAAGGATTTTTATAATTTATCCTTGGGAAACCACTCCTTGTTCCTTAAAGAATATGTTTATCCCCTTTGAAGGCAGCCTTTTCATTTTAAGACATTAGAAAACAATTTTTCTCACATTGAACCAAATCAATCTCTTTGTAATCCCCACCCAGTAGTTGTGGTTCTCTATTTAGAAGTTACACAACTTTTTTCTCCATACAATGGACACTATTATGTCTTCCTTCAATTCATTGCTTCAAGATAAACTTCTCTATTTTCTTTGACTATTCTTAAAACCCAATTTATCATGTGAATATTTTTTAGAAGAAATTACTTTTGTAAAGTAAATAACCATCTTCAAACATGCTTTGTAAGTTTAGTTTGGTAATAGTAAGCTTTTCTATAAAGCCAAATAATTACAAATTCACAATTAATTCAAAATATCCTCTTCATGATATTACTGATATGTGAAATTTGCAAGTCTTTACAAGCCTATGTCCTATTCTTAAATTCTTTTTATTGTTTTGAAGTTTCCACTCTAAATTTTCTATTTGTATTCGTTTTATTAAGTTTTACTGGGACATTTTCATTACTTTTTAATTGTGGCTGATATCCTCCTTGGAATTGTGCACTCTTAGGACATCTGTGATATACCTTTCTCAGAGTTTGGGGCAACAAATGGAAACCACCATAGGTGTTTTCAATAAGAAAGAGATTTGAAACAAGCATACGTAAGTAAGTAAAGTCACACAGTCGTGTCCAACTCTTTGTGACCCCTTGGACTGCAGCCCACCAGGCTCCTCAAGTGTTGCTTGTAAACTTTCTGGAAGGATATGAGGAACATGCTGAACGGTGAAGAACCAACCTGCTCAGATAGGCATTCCTCTAAATTGAGGAAGGAAGGGAGATAGGAGCCCACTGCAACAGAGTTCAAGAACAAATTGCTATACTCTGATTCAGTGACCAGGGAGCCAAAACCAGGAAGCAGAGACCAGCACATGGACTCTGGAGCTCAGAATCCTTCCCCACCAACCACTGGGTTCCTCTGTTCATGGAATCCACGAAAGAATACTCAAGTGGGTTGCCATTCTCTTCTCCAGGGGATCTTCCTGACCCAGGAATTGAACCTGGGTCTCTTGCATTGCAGGCAGAATCTTTAACGTCTGATCCACCAACATACACACAAGTTTATTCAGTCTTTAAAATCCTGTTGTATTATCTTCATTTTGTAGGACAAGAAATTGAAACAAAGAAGCTAGCTTCCCAATATGGCAAAGCTAGAAAATGAACACTGATTCCTCCACCAAGTTTATTCAGTCTTTAAAATAACATTGTTAGATATTATCTTCATTTTGTAGGACAGAAAACAGGAGCAAAGGGTAAGTAATTTGTTCATGCCCATCTGGCTACTAAATGCAATAGGCTGATACCTTCTAGTTTAGAAGTATTTGTCTTCTGATATGCTTGTTCTTTTGAGAAAGAACTTAGAATGTTGTAAAGCATCTCCTTTCATCACTTGGTAGTTTTAACTGTTATAAAGCTCATTATTACCAAGGCTAAATCTCATTTGTCTACACTCCACTTTTTGGGATCAGATTCAGTGATTCCATTATACCTTTTACAGAGCAACACTGTGTGTGGATGTGTGGTTTACCAATTTTATTGTTTCCTTTCCTTCCCTTTTTTGGATGTTCTTTCAGGTTACTTTGTGCTAGGATCACAATTAATGCTATAAATAAATGAATCCTCATCAAAGTTTCTAGCCCAAGCCCATGTTTATGAGCCAACATTTTATTATGAAGTGTGATTGCTCTTAAGTTACCCAAGCCAGGCGAAACAAATGTATGAGGGAATCTGGGGAGACAATGGGTATAAAACAAACCATTGATTTCTTTTGTAAGTTCTTCAGAGAAGATGTATTGTATCTATTAGGGGTTATAGCCCATCGCACTGTAAGCTTCTCCTGAGGAGAAAAAAACACACACACACAAAACTGATTTGTTCCCTGGAAAGAAATATACCCTCCAAAGACTGGTGGAAGGAGCCACATAGATTGCAAGCTTTTTCTCCCTGCAATTACAGTGCAACAAATGCTCTAAACTAATAAACAGACAAATGATTGCTGCAATCTGCTTCAACAGCCCACTTTTCAGAGGGAATATTCTAGGCAAATTCTTTTGACTTGAGTCCTAAACATGGAGCTGGTAACAGTCCACCCAGATAAATAAGATCCTGATACTGCCATCACCACAATATATGTATCTTTCCATTTTTCTAGACCATTTTGGGAAATGAGGCTAGAGAGCAGTTACATTATTGCTTGTGTGCAATAAGCCAGCAAAAATTCCTTACATGCTTGTCACCAAAAAAAAGGTACTGTTTCAGTCTTTTGAATATAAAAATGTTATTCCTCTTAAACGNNNNTGGGGGGTGGTGGTGTGGGGAAGCAACAGAGACTAAAAAAAGCTCTTGATTTTGTAAAGAAAAATTTCTCAACCTAATCAGTTCTTTAGGTTTACAATCTTTTTAAATTCTCCTGTACAGATGACTACAAGAATATAGGTGTATAATATATCTCAACGAAATAAAAAAATAAGAGTGACGAAAATCTGTGTTGCCTTGTGCTGAGATAGGCATGTTTGTGAAGAGGAGCCAACGTTCTATGAAGCCCTTGCTTATGCCCGAAGGGAGATGTAGGTGTCAAAACTAGATATACATGGTCTCAAATTTCAGTGAGGATTTCCATGATCCCAGGACTCTTGGGATTTGTCTTGGGTTAAAGAGAAAATTTCGAGGGAGAATAAGATGGTGGAGGAGTGGCGGACATGGAGTACATCTCTCTCCATGGATACGTCAGGAATACACCTTCAGACACAGAAGTGCGTGCAGAACACCAGCTGAGAGTGGACAGGAGTGCCTGATCAGAGGAAAAGAATATGTAGACCCACTCAAAACTCGGTAGGAGGAAGGAACTAGGGGGGAAGTGAGTATTAGGACTGGATCTGCCCTCGGCCGGTGGGGGAAATGAAGCAGGGGTCCGATCCCCACATCTGGGCAATTGTCTGAGTCAGAGGAGAAACATTTAAGGCTGAGAGTGAAACAGCTGATCTGTGGCAGCCTAAATGGAATGAGAATCAGACAGAGCTTGCTGCAGCCATACATACTCCAGAAAGGGACACGGGTCCCCAGGAAGGCACAGTGGCTGGGAGCTGGAATTTGGGGATTGTGGAGCAATCCCAGGGTTGGGACTGCTGTTGACTGCAGAGATGGATTGAGGGGATGTGAGGGAGGAGATCAAGGTGGGAAATGCCTGTGGAGGAAAGCTGGGCAGCCATGGAAGCAAGGTGATACTGCTCAGTCACACATAGGGGGTGGAGACATCACTGTAGCCTCTCTCTCTAGACAAGCCACCATCAGCAGATGAACAACAGAGAAGCTGGCCTATCAAATGCCTGACGCACTGAACTACAGAGCAGGACCCCACCCAGGGAGCTCTTTTAAGTACCTGATGCCCCGATCCACAGAATAGGACCCCAGCCAGGGGGACCCTCTATGTGCCTGAATGGGCGAAGCTATGGAGAAAGACTGGCCAAAGAGGCCTTCTGATCGCCAGCTACAAGAGGCTGGAAAAAAGACTCTCATAGGGCCATAACTCCTGTGGCTGAGGCAGTCTGTGTCCCTGCACAATTGGCGCCGCCAGGGTCCCCGCAAGCCAAGCAGCTGCGCTAACTTCACGCTCAGCTCTCACTGGGGCAGAGCTGCCACAGGCAAAAAAATCCTTGTGTCTATGCACACAGGGTTGCTGCAGTAGCGTCCGACTATTTGCGACCCTGTGGGCTGTAGCCTGTCAGCCTTCTCTGTCAGGGAAGGGGGTCTCCAGCCAAGAATACTTGAGCATATTGGCCAATACTGGTTGCCATACCCTTCTAGAGCACTATATTTCCTGCTGCCCTAGCTGCCAACTGCCCTGAGTGCCTAGTGCTGCCAGAAACCCTGCAACCCAAGCAGCTGCACCACCTCCACACCTGGCCCTCACAGGGGCAAACCCAAGTCCTCCAGGGCAGCCTCAGGGGCAAACCCCAGGGGATGACCCACATGCAGAGGTGGAAATAAAACCACAATTGAAACCCAGAGGCAGTGTGGCTAAAGATGGAGACCCCAAACCTTCCCACCAGCTGTACAAACTGCAGATTAAAGCCACACAATCAACTAGGCAGACTCTGTGTCTATGGAATATAGACACAGGCCATTGAGAGCAGCCCCCAAAATAAAGCACACTAGTTTGGTAGCTGTGGACATTGGAGGTAGGAACACACAGGAGTAGGACCAGATTAGAATCTGAGCTGCCCCCACAGCAGGTCCAGAGATCAGCACAGTGTTGGAGGGCATCCTAGGGAGGTGAGGTGGACTGTGACTCTCAGTGAGGGAAAGGATTCTGACAGCAGTGACTCAAGAAAAACATTTACTATTTTATGTTTTGACTTGTTCTGTAGACTCTTTTGGATTTCCGCCCCCCCCCCCTTTTCTTTCCTCCTCTGTTGTAGTTGTCAATTTTATTGGCACTATGAAATCTAATTCAGCTTTTGAGACTTTTTTTCTCGGTCACATTTGTTATTGTTGTTATAAACCTCTGCCTCTATGTTGAGCTCTTGCAGTTCTGTGGTATTTTCCTTCCCCCCTCCCTCTATTTTTTTTAATTTTAATTTTTTAAACCTACAAATATTATTTCTAAATTTGTTCCTTTGTTTGCTTTTCCTTGTGTTCTTTTCCCCTTGCAGTTAATCTTTAATGTATATAAATCGTATCAACCTATATTTAACTTTACATAGCTATTCCTTCTTTCTTTTCTTTCTTTCCTTCCCTCTCAACATACTTGTTAGCTTCATTTTCATTGCTTTATTCCCCAATTAACACCTTACTTTATTTTTCTTTTCTGGTTTCTGCTTTAGTTAGCTTTGTTCTTGTAGATATAATTTTTGGTTTCCTTTGTTTGCCCAGTCAACCTATCGTACTTTATTTTTGTTGAACTCTTGATTTTGCTGATGGGTGCATATGTATATGTTATATTCAGTTGCACTTTTTATTGTTGACGTTTGTTGTCTGCCTTACGTTGGGCTTTTGCAGTTCTGTGGAGTTTTCCTTTTTATTCTTTCTTCTTCTGTTTTTTTTTTCTTTTCCCTTTTTTATAATTTTAATTTTTAATTTTCTTTAATCCTATCGTATTTTTTCTACATTTAGAAATGTTTGCCTTTGTTTGCCTTTCCTACTGTTCTCTTCCCTTGCAGTTAATCTTTAATATATATAAATCTTCTTCCTCTACCTCTATTTAACTTTGCATATCTATTCTTTCTTTCCTTCCCTCTTAACATATTTGTTAGTTCTGTTTATTGGCTTTATTCACCACTTAGCATCCCGCTTGCTTTAGTTTTGTTTTCCAGTTTGTGCTTTAGTTAATTTTGTTCTTAACTGGTAAATATAATGTTTTATTTCCTTTGTTTTCTGGGTCAATCTACCTTATTTTTGTTGGACTGTTTTGACTTTGCTCATGGGTGCATATGTATATGTGTATATTCTGATATTTTAACTATTATTTGCCTGATTTTATAACTGTCATTTTTCATTTTTGGATATTTGTTTTAGTCTCACTTAATGCCATAACAAATCACTTGAGGAATCTTCATTCCTGACCAGAGATCACACCCAGAACCTTTGAAGTGGGAGAACTGACTCCAAGACCGTAGACTACCAGAGAAATAACCCCAAGGAGTATCAAATAGTGAGAACTCACACAAAGGAAAACCATAAAACCTGGCATCACCGAACCACTAATAGCAGCCTGTGCAGGACACCTCATCTAAACAACAAACAAAACAAAAATACAAACCCAATCATCAGCAGACAGGATTATCACCTCATTCAGCCTTGCCAATCATAGGAAAAGCAAACAAACAAACAAAAACTCAGACAAATCCCACCCTAATACAATGCTTACACAAATCTCTGAACCAACCTTAGGATGACCAAAACCAAAAGGAACAAAGAATTCAACACCAAAGCTTGGGAAAAGGAACTTCAAACACAATGTTAAAAAAAAAAAAAAAAATGAAAAGGCAGAGAAATACTACACAAATGAAGGAACAAACTAGGAACACAGAAGTCCAAATGAATGAAGAATAAATAGGCAAACTACCTGAAAAAGAATTCAGAATAATAACAGTAAAGATGATCAAAAACCTTGAAAACAAAATGGAGAAAATGCAAGAATAAATTAACAAAGACCTAGAAGAATTAAAGAATAAATATACAATATAAGAATAAAGAGACAACACAATGGCTGAAATTAAAAATACTCTAGAAAGAATCAATAGCAGACTATCTGAAGCAGAAAGATGAATCAGTGAGCAGGAATATAAAATGGTGGAAATAACTTCTGAAGAGCAGAGTAAAGTAAAAAGAATGAAAAGAACTGAGGCTAGTCTCAGAGACCTCAGGGACACTATCAAACACACCAACAGTTGAATTATAGGGGTCCCAGAAGAAGAAGAGAAAAATAAAGGGTATGACAAAAATTTCTAAGAGATTATAGTTGAAAATTCCCCCAACATAGAAACGGAAATAGTCAATCAAGTCCAAGAGGCACAAACAGTCCCATACAGGATAAACCAAAGGAGAAAAACACCAAAGTGAAGTCACTTAGTCGTGTCCAACTCTTTGCGACACCATGGACTGTAGCCTACCAGGCTACTCCGTCCATGGGATTTTCCAGGCAATAGTACTGGAGTGGATTGCCATTTCCTTCTCCAGGGGATCTTCCCAACCCAGGGATCGAACCCAGGTCTCCCGCATTGTAGACAGACGCTTAACTGTCTGAGCCACCAGGGAAGTCAAACTAATAAAGATGAAACACAAAGAAAGAATATTGAAAGCAGCAAGTGAGAAGCAACAAGTAACATACAAGGGAAACTCCATATGCTTCACAGCTGATCTTTCAGCAAAACTCTGCAAGCCAGAAGGGAATGGCAGGATATATTTAAAGTACTGAAACAGAAAACTCTACAACCAAGCTTACTGTACCCAGCAAGGATTTCATTCAAAATTGATGGAGAAATAAAAAGCTTTTCAGACAAGCAAAAGTTAAGAGAATTCAGTACCATCAAAGTAAAATAAATGCTAAAGGGACTTATATAGTCAAGAAATATAAGAGAAGGAAAAAGATCTATAAAATCAACCCCAAACAATTAAGAAAATGGCAATAGGAACATATATGTCAATAATTACTTTACATGTAAACAGATTAAATGCTCCAACCAAAAGACACAGACTGTTGTGTGTGGTGTTAGAAAGTGATCTAGTTTCATTCTTTTACAAGTTGTTGACCAATTTTCCCAGCACCACTTGTTAAAGAGATTGTCTTTACTCCATTGTATATCTTTGCCTCCTTTATCAAAGATAAGGTGTCCGTAGGTGTGTGGGTTTATCTCTGGGCTTTCTATTTTGTTCCATTGATCTATATTTCTGTCTTTGTGCCAGTACCATACTGTCTTGATGACTGTGGCTTTGTAGTAGAGCTTGAAGTCAGGCAAGTTGATTCCTCCAGCTCCATTCTTCTTTCTCAAGATTGCTTTGGCTATTCGAGGTTTTTTATATTTCCATATAAATCTTGAAATTATTTGTTCTAGTTCTGTGAAAAATACTGCTGGTAGTTTGATAGGAATTGCATTGAATTTGTAGATTGCTTTGGGTAGTATCAAAATGGATTAAAGATCTAAATGTAAGACCAGAAACTATAAAACTCCTCGAGGAGAACATAGGCAAAACACTCTCCGACATAAATCACAGCAGGATCCTCTATGATCCANATAATTTGCATACTTATTTCTTGCCTTACTAGAAATTCAATAAAATGTTAATGAAAATTGACAATAGTGAATGTCATTGCCTTTTCCAAGTCTTCAGAAGAATATTTCTAAGATTTGACCACTAAGAATAAGGTTTACTGCACCACTAATTACTAGAGAAATGCAAATCCAAACTAAACAATGAAATATGAACTCACACCTATCAGTATGAGTATCACTGAAAAACCACAAATAATAAATGCTAGAGAAGGTGTGTCTGGAGAAAAGGCTGTACCATTGGTGGGAATGTAAATTGGTGCTGCCACTATGGAGAACAGAATGGAGGTTCCTTAAAAAACTAAAAATAGAGCTACCATCTGATCCAGCAATCCCACTCCTGGGCATAAACCCAGAGAAAACCATACTTCAAGAAGATACACACACCCCAGCACTAATTACAATAGCCAAGATGGAAGCAACCTAAGTGTCCATCAACAGATGAGTTAGATAAAGAAGAAGAGGTATATATTTACAATAGAATATTACTCAGTCATTTAAAAAAGGATGAAATATTGCCATTTGCAGCAACATGATGAACCTAGAGNGTGAATTCATGTCAATGTCTGGCAAAACTAATACAGTAATGTAAAGTAAACTAAAGTTAAAATAAAAATTAAAAAAAAAAAAAAAAAAAACTTTTGGTTACCAAAGGGCAAAGGTGGGGGGAGGGGATAAATTGGGAGTATGGGATTAATAGACATATGCAACTATATAAAATAAATAACCAATAAGGATTTACTGTATGCCACAGGAAACTGTACAATATCTCATAATAATCTATAATGAAAATAATCTTAAAAATAATATATGTACATATATACATGTGTATAATTGAAACACATTGCTGTACACCTGCAACTAACACAATATTATAAATCAACTATAGTTAAGTATATAAATCAATAAATAAAAATGTTTTAGAGTAAAAAAACAAAACAAAACAAAAGACACAGACTGGCTGAATGGATACATAAACAAGACCCATATATATGCTGTCTACAAAAAAACCGACTTCAGACCTAAAGACACATATAGATTGAAAGTGAGAGAATGGGAAGCAAAAGAAAGCTCTCATATCAGACAAAACAGATCTTAAAATAAAGATTATAAGAGATAGGAACGACACTACATAATCATCAAGGGATCAGTCCAAGAGGAAGACATAACAATTGTAGATATCAATGCACCAACATAGGAGCACCTCAGTACATAAGACAAATACTAATAGACATAAAAGGAAAAATTGACAGCGACACAATAATAGTAGGAGACTTTAACACATCACTCACACCTATGGACAGATCATCAAAACAGAAAATTAATAAGGAAACACAAGTCTTAAATGATACATTAGATGGATCTCATTGGTATCTTCAGGACATTCAATCCAAATGCAGAAGAATACACCTTTTTCTCAAGTACACATGGAACATTATCCAGGATAGACCATATCTTGGGTCACAAATCAAACCTCAGTAAATTTTAAAAAATTGAAATCGTATCAACCATCTTCTCTGATCACAGCACTATGAGACTAGTTATCAATTACAAGAAAAAAGAAAAAACTGTAAGAAACTCAAAAACATGGAACAATGTAACAAGATAGAAAGCCCAGAAATAAACCCATGTACCTATGGGTACTTTATTTTTGACAAGGGATGCAAGAATATACAATAGGGTATAGATAGCCTCTTCAATAAACGGTGCTGAGAAAACTGGATAGCTGCATGTAAAAAAATGAAATTAGAACACTTCCTAACACCATACACAAAGATAAACTCAAAAACAAATAAGGACCTAAATGTAAGACCAGAAACTAGAAAAGTCTTAGAGGAAAACATAGGCAGAACATTCGGTGACATAAATCAAAGCAAGATCCTCTATGACCTACCTCCTAGAGTAACAGAACTAAAAATATAAGCAAACAACTGTACATGATTAAACCTGAAAGCTTTTGCACAGCAAAGGAAACACTCAGCAAGGTGAAAAGACAACCCTCAGAATGGGAGAAAATAATAGCAAATGGAACAACTGACAAAGGATTAATTTCCAAAATATACAAGCAGCTTATACAACTCAATCTCAGAAAAACAAAACAACCCAATTAAAAAGTGGGAGAAAGACCTACACAGAAATTTCTCCAAAGAAGATATGCAGATGGCTAACAAACACATGAAAAGATGCTCAACATTGCTCATTATTAGAGAAATGCAAATCAAAACCACAATGAGATATCATCTCACACCTATCAGAATGGACATCATCAAAAAGTCTACAAACAATAAATGCTGGAGAGGGTGTGGAGAAAAGGGAACTCTCTTGTCCTCTTGGTGGGAATGTAAATTGATACAGGCACTATGGAAGACAGTATGGAGATTCCTTAAAAAACTAGGAATAAAACACCATATGACCCAGCAATCCCACTCCTAGGCATATACCCTGAAGGAACCAAAATTGAAAGAGACACATGTATCCCATTGTTCAATGCAGCACTATTTACAATAGCTAGAACATGGAAGCAACCTAGATGTCCATTGACAGATGAATGGATAAAGAAGTTGTTGTGGGATATTACTCAGCCATAAAAAGGAACACATCTGAGTCAATTCTGATGAGATGATGAACCTAGAACCTATTATACACAATGAAGTGAGTCAGAAAGAGAAAGATAAATGTTGTATTCTAACACATATATATGGGATCTAGAAAAATGGTACTGAAGAATTTACTTACAGGGCAGCAATGGAGAAACAGACATAGAGAATCAACTGTGGACATGGGGAGAAGGGAGGCGAGGGTGAGATGTATGGAGAGAGTACCATGGAAACTTACATTACCATATGTAAAATAGATAGCCAATGGGAATTTGCTGTATGACTCAGGAAACTAGAGGGGTGGGATGGGGCAGGAGATGGAAGGGAGGTTCAAAGGGGAGTGGGATTCATGTTGAGGTTTGACAGAAAACAAAAAATTATTTAAAGCAATTATCCTTGAATAAAAAATAAGTTCAGTTCTGTTCAGTCACTCAGTTGTGTCCAACTCTTTGTTGGAATTGCAGCACGCCAGGCCTCTCTGTCCATCACCAACTTCCAGAGTTCACTAAAACTCACGTCCATCGAGTCGGTGATCCCATCCAGCCATCTCATCCTCTGTCGTCCCCTTCTCCTCCTGCTCCCAATCCCTCCCAGAATCATGGTCTTTTCCAATAAGTCAACTCTTCGCATGAGGTGGCCATAGTAGTGGAGTTTCAGCTTTAGTATCATTCCTTCCAGAGAACACCCAGGACTGATATCCTTTAGAATGGACTCATTAGATCTCCCTGCAGTCCAAGGGACTCTCAAGAGTCTTCTCCAACATCACAGTTCAAAATCATCAATTCTTTGGCGCTCAGCTTTCTTCACAGTCCAACTCTCACATCATATATGACTACTGGAAAAACCATAGCCTTGACTAGACAAAGTAATTTGTTGGCAAAGTAATATATCTGCTTTTTAATATGTTATCTAGGTCGGTCATAACTTTCCTTCCAAGGAGTAAGCACCTTTTAATTTCATGGCTGCAATCACCATCTGCAGTGATTTTGGAGCCCCAAAAAAGAAACTCTGACACTGTTTCCCCATCTATTTCTCATGAAGTGATGGGACTGGATGCCATGATCTTTGTTTTCTGAATGTTGAGCTTTAAGCCAACTTTTTCACTCTCCTCTTTCACTTTTATCAAGAGGCTTTTTAGTTCCTCTTCACTTTCTGCCATAAGGGTGGTTTCATCTGCATATCTGAGGTTACTGATATTTCTCCCAGCAATCAGAAAAAATAAAAGAAAACTAATTTTAAGGGTGTGAGTGTGTGTATGTGTGTATCTGTGCAAAGTAGAACAGGGTTCACAGAATGAAGCTTCAGTAGAAGGGGGAATCAGTCAGTAACATCTCTGGGAGAAAGCAGATCAAGGGACCCAAATAATGATCAAATATGCCTCTGTGATCTTGAATCATAAGAAAGTCAAAGAAGTAACTTCCACATCCTGTGAGCCAGGGGACTTCCATACCCCACATCTGCTGTCTAACATCTGAGAAGAGCATTTAACATTGGCCTCCTAGGTCTTTTTCAGAAGACACTGAAATATTCTCTCTATACTCCTCTAGCCACGAGAGCCCACTTTAGTGACATGGAAGCGGCATGCAGGCTGTGTTGGATCTCATACTAACCAAGGGTTTTCAGATACAGGTTGACATCCACATTTGCTCTGTGAAGCAGGTCTCTTCTGCTTTACAATACAAATACAAATGTTTGTGTTTTCTATTATATGTTTGGGTTGAGCAGGTGCAGTTGAGGTAGGGGAGGCTCTTCTGGGGAAAAAGGGAGGGGTGAATCATGAAGGGATTTTCAGAAATGAGCTATAAACACACTCTAGTTAACTTAAGGAAAAAGGGAGATTTGCTGAGAACATGGAGCAGCTTGCTGAAATAATAATAATATGAAAACACTACTGCAAATTCAAAAGGGGAAAGCACCAGGATCAGGCTAGGGTGCCAGGATGCAGTGAGTCTACAGTGGGGATTCCATGTTTGTGCCATCCTATTCAAGAAGAATGTGTCTACCTGGCTTTTCTTGGACCCCTGACTCACCATTTTTTCTGGAAGAAGTCAGGGCAATTTAATTGAAAATCTCTCCATAATAACATGACATAAGGTAACCCTCCAATCTATGTACACTGTGTTTAACAGTTTTGAAAAGAGGGGGAAGTGATGCTGGGCAGGAACAGAGAAAGCATCATAACCATTAAAGGGGTGGAAGTTATTGTTTTTTTGTAAAAATAATGAAAAGAGAGAACAGAAATAATATAACAACAGAAGGACAAGACAAAGCATAAAAAAGAAGCCTGAGTAAGCAAAAGGAATAAAGGAAGAGATGGAAGAAGAGAATAGAAGAAAGGAGAAATGATTGAAAAGAGAGGCATTTACGCTAATCCTTCATCAATGGGTGGCATCAATATTATGAATTTCTTTCATCTGAAGAAACTGAGGCTTAGTGAGCATGAGTAACTTGCTAGTGGGCACACAGAGGAGATTCAAAACCAACAGGTTTTCCATTGCAGAATTCTATTCTTGCAATGATCCTTTTGTTCACAAATCCTAAAAGAGATCTTCTCTAAGCCCCCAAATATTTTGATAATCAAACAGAGTGAGCCACTTTTCATAGTTATTGTGTATTAACTGGAAGCTAGGCCACCCAGGTCAGACACCAGCTCAACTCAATTCTGTATTAAGGGACAAGCACCGTGCTGATGAATTCCCGAGGCAGGGAACTAAGGCATCAAACTGGGAAGAGTCAAAGAGAATCAGTGTGGTAGAATTATAACACTGGTTTCTTTGGGTGGTAGCCAGCAGAAACTGACCTTGGTCAACTTAGGTAAATTGACAGGGGGACTGCCCACATGCCTGACATAGGTAAGTATATAAATTGGTAGTTTGAAAACATGAACAAAACTGGACATGGTTAATGTATATAAGGCAGAATGCTAGAAGAGCTCATTAGATATTGGATGAAATATTCAGAAACAATAAGACTTCAACACCCTCAAACAAATGGGTGAGAAACAACAAGGAAGCATGGGGTAGGGTCATCAATTAAATCCTGCAACGTGATCTCCCAGTTGAGGGTTTTGAAGGCGTTCAAGTTGCATATGCTCCAACAGAATAATATTGCTACCATGAAGCATATGCAGACTTAACATCCAGTTAATGCGGAGAACTATGCTGTGCTTAGTCACTCAGCCCTGTCTGACTCTGCAACCCCTTGGACAGCAGCCCGCCAGGCTCTGCTGTCCATGGAGGTTTTCCAGGAGTGGGTTGCCATGCCCTCCTCCAGGGGATCTTCCCAACAGGTCTCCCACATTGCAGGTGGATTCTTTACCATCTGAGCCACCAGAGAAGCCCAGCGCAGACAGAGTACTGATTTATTCTGTTCTCTTCATATCGCACTTGAAGGAGTCCTGCTCATTAGCCACAGATGAGTGCCCGAGAATGTTTTAAACAATACTACCCTATCAAATGTCACAGCAATTCATCTCCTTATTTTTTTCACATGTATTTATGAATTTATTATGGATTATAAGTGACTGTATAGTTCTGTTTTTTTTAATTAATTTTCTTTGGAGTAGAGTTGCTTTACAATGTTGCGTTAGTTTTTACTGCACGGAAAAATAAATCAGTTATATGTATAAGTTTATCTCCTCTTTTAGATTTCCTTCCCATTTAAGTCACCAAAGAGCATTGAGTACAGCTGTCCTGAGTTATACAGTAGATTTTCATTAGTTACCAAATTTATACATAGAATCAATAATGTATATATGTATATACATGTATATATGTATATATGTCAATCCCAGTCTCCCAATCCATCCCCTGTCCTTTCCCCCTCCCTTGGTATCCATACATTTGTTCTCTATGTCCATGTCTCTATTTCTGCTTTGCAAATAAGATCATCTGTACCATTCTTTTAGATTCCACAATATGCATTAATGTGATAATTGTTTTTCTCTTTCTGACTTACTTTACTCTGTACGGGCTTCTCTGTTGCCTCAGCTGGTAAAAATTCTCCTGCAATGAAGGAGACCCAGGTTCAATCTCTGGGTTTAGAAGATCCCCTAGAGAAGGGCATGGCAACCCACTATAATATTCTTTCCTGGAGAATCCCATGGACAGAGGAGCCTGACAGGCTATGGTCCATGGGATGGCAAACTAACATTTTCACTTTTTTACTCTGTACAACAGTCTCTAAGTCATCTCTTTAAAGCATAAATTCCAATCAAGTACCTGGAATGGGATGAGTTTCCCATTAAAAAGAACAGCACGGAAGACCCTACCATAAATGTAAATTCAACAGTGAGGAATTTTAATTAGCTGCATTTTTTCAGAGACTACAGTTGGTCTGTGAGCAGCTTAGATGATTGTCTCTGGCTCTGACTGTGAAGAGTCAGCCCTACTTTCTGCCAGGGTTGCAGGATAACCCATGTTATTTAGAATAGGAAGAGAATCAAAGAAAGCATGTCATCAAGCTCCATCTTTTTTGAGCATGCAGAGGATCAAGGAGGAGAAGTTTCCTGACCACTGTTGAGACAGAGGCAAGAATTTTGGTGTAACTTGAAATTCAATGCTCTTTTCATTACTCAGCTCTTTCAGCAACATCCTCTCTTCTGAATGTACAGCCGGCTCCCTGGTTACTGTTTGCTCTGAATACAGTCCAACCTATACATTGACTGGCTTCACAGATTAACCAAACAGATGTCAACACAGCAGATTTCTTGGTTACATTACAGGAATTCCTCTTGTCCTGTTCAGCATAGTGTGGTAGAAGAGCACCTTCTCTGTTTGATCAGACTTTACTAAATACAGATTTTTTTTCTGTAAGTGCCCAGGGCTCCAAACAAATTTGATTACATCCATGGAATATAGGTAGTTCATCTAATGAAAAGCAGGCAGGGAACCTAATGGAAATCAGGAAGCTACTTTGAAAGAAATAAATCGATTTTGCTTCCTCTGGATTTGGATTTCAGTAGAGGTGGTGTTTGGAAAGCCACCTTGATCTCTCTAAGGCTGCTTCCCACTGTAAAGCAATAAAGGGTCCCTGGTTTTCATTGCCACCCCTCCCCTATTCATCTGCCTGTATCTTTCTCGATATTCAACACTTCTCTGAACCTCCATTTTTCCAGGGACATCTCATAACTCTCTCTGAGTTCATAGAACTTCAGAATCTCCTATTTTCCTTGAATGCATTGACTTCAGTTTGAGGTAGTTGTATTTGTTTTTTTCTTAATCAACATACAGTTGATTTACAATGCTGTGTTAGTTTAAGATGTACAATAAGGTGATTCAGTTTTATATTTACATATATGTATACACACACACATATATATACACATTGTCTTATTTTTTTCCACTGTAGTTATTATAAGATATTGAATATGTACTACACTGTAGGACCTTGTTTATTTTGCATGCATGCATGCTAAGTCACGTCAGCCATGTCCAACTCTGTGCAACCCCATGAGCTGAAGCCCACCAGACTCCTCTGTCCATGGGATTCTCCAGGCAAGAATACTAGAGTGGGTTGCCATGCCCTCCTACAGGGGATCTTCTCAACCTAGGGATCGAACCCAGGTCTCTCTCTTTTTTTTTTTTTTATGATAAGTTACAAGCCATGCTGAGTTTTTACATTTATAAGTACAAACTGGGATTGAACCCAGGTCTCTTAAGTCTTCTGCATTGTAGGTGTATTCTTTACCACCAGTGCCACCTGGGAAGCCCATTGTTTATTTTATTATTTTATTAAATTAAAAAAAAATTGTTTGGCTCCAGGTCTTAGTTGTGACACATAGAATCTTGGATCTTTGTTGAGACATGCAGAATCTTTAGTTGCAGCATGTGAGATCTAGTTTCCCAACCTGGGGCCCCTGTGTTGGGAATGCAGAGTCTTAGCCACTGGATGACCAAGGAAGTCCCCATTTTATACAGAGTAGTGTGTATCTGTTCATCGCAAACTCCTAATTTAGCCCTCCCCCGCGTCCCATTTAGCAACTGTTTAGTTTGTTTTCTATGTCAGTGAGTCTATTTCTGTTTTGTAAATAAGTATACTTATATTATATTTTAGATTTCAGATATTAATGATAACATAATATTTGTCTTTCTTTGTCTGACTTACTTCACTAGTACAATAATTCCTAGGTTCATCCATGTCATTGCAAATAGCAATGTCCCATTCTTTTTTATGGCTGACTAATATCCCACTGTGGGCTTGCTCTGCTCCATTAGTTTTCCCAGCATGTGGTTTAGAAGACAGCATCACCCTTTGTAGACACAAGGGCCTCTTGAGCAAAATAGTCATTGCAAAACTAGTCATAATGACTAGTAACATTTATTGAGCAACTGCAACATGGACATTTTCTTATCTAATCCTCAAACCAGTTGCAAGGTGATTACCAGTTTTCTTATTTGACCAAAACAGAAACTAAGAGTCTGATACAGGATTCTCAAGGTCACACAGTGAGTTAGGTGCAAAGTCAAGATTAAATCCTAAGTCTATAATGATTTCAAAGCTTATGCTCACTTTGCAGTTCTCTGAAGGCAGTGACCCAGTTTTATACTAGGGATGGCTCTGATTACTCTGGTCTAAATCAGAGTACATATTTGTTTCATTTGATCATCCTACACAGAAGTTTCTTTCCAACACAAAGGAGAAGTGCCATTTGAAAACACCCAGAAATAGTTGCTTTGTTGAGAATTAACTTATTGGTTTATCCGAATAAATGTTTAGAAAAAAAGATGTTCAGATTTTTCTCTTTCAAAACTGGGATCAAACAGTATAAATAATTCATGGAAGATGGAAGATGTAGGGTCCAGCTAATCTAATATCAGTCAAGTTGACCCTCTTTCTTTCTAAGCTGATTCACTTACTCACATTAATTAAATTTGGCAAATATAGCAAAGGCCAGGAATAAAACTTGTAGCATTCAGAGCTAGGAAAAGATTCAGTGTCTCCTCTGAAAGAAGGCTCGCTGACAGGGCAAACCAACCAATTGAACTTTACTTAGATTGCCTAGTTGTCACTTTTGATCTTATTTTCATGTATGACCTTGTGTGCAAGCTCAGCAAAGTGATGCGGAATACAATGTACTAACATAGTTATTCAGTCTTGGTGAGCAAGACTTACATCACAGTTGGTGAAGTTCACTAAATTAACTTTCTCAGGCTATGGAAATATTCAACCAGTTGTTCTTTTTTATAAAATTTTATTTTATTTTAAATTTTATTTCCTCATTGATTGCTCCTGAACTCTGAATTCCCTGAAGCTTAATGACGGTTGGTTCTAGCAAATCTGAGCAAAGGTTTTCTCTTGTTTCTTATTCATTAACATATTAAAATATATATCATGGTTGCTCTGCACTAGAGAACTGACCACTTAATACCTGAAGGCAACACTAAATTTGTACTTGTGTCCATTCCAGAGGTACAGAGCATCAAAATCAAGTCACCTGGGCAGGTATTTGTAATATATATGAAGAATGATGGGGAAAAAGCAGAAAAAGGCCACTTTTCTTCAAGGGGTTCTCAGATATAACTAGCCTTACATGAGACAGTAATAATTTATCAAAAGCATATTGTGGGACAAACACTATACTAAATTCTTCATATTCCGTCAATAGAGCATAAAGATTTCTTTGAATTTGGCAAGATACCAACCTATCATCTTTCTTCATCTCAGATGGGTGATTTGAAGCATGTTTCTAACCCTCCTTGGATATCTTATCATTTAAGAGAGGATTTTAATTATGTGTACTCCATTGAGCTGACTTCATGAGATAAAACTTATGAAGGATTTACCTCTGCATCCAGCACACAGTAAGAGCTTTATAACTCAGTACTTACTGCTGCTTCAATTCAGTCTCTAAGAATTGATGTGTCATTGATCAAGGGGTCAGAAGACGGGAGTCCTGGAAGTCCTCTTCTGCTCTCAAAAACTTTGTGACTTTAAAGGTCCATATGAAGAGGTTCTTACTGGGTCAGAACCCAGATTCTGATATGACCAATGAGTCTGAGTGACTGAGCCCACATTGTGCCTCTTCTGATGTGTCCACCAGCATCCACTGATTTGCATGTGCTCTGAAGAGTCTTGAGAGATTGGAAATGAGGAATAATGACTTGAGTTACTTTCATCCTTGAGGGTTCAACCATTAATTAATGTGTCTGCCAACCTTAACATCTCGACTGAAAGGCAGATCAGAAAAGAAAAGAAACGGAGACTGAAAGATCTTTACTGAGTAATCAACAAGCCCTGAGGATCACGGAAGAGCAAAGGGGAGATGTGATTTAGAGAACAGTGGAAGAGCTCACCCTTCAGTGTGGGTTGTCCCAGCTCTTCTGCTGCTGCTGCTGCTAAGTCGCATCAGTCGTGTCCGACTCTGCGATCCCATAGATGCAGCCCACCAGGCTCCTCCATCCCTGGGATTCTCCAGGGAAGAACACTGGAGTGGGTTCCCAGCTCTTCTAGTGGTGTTTATAAATACTGGTTAAAGAACAGGGTGTGATAGTAAAGTGTATGTGTCATTTTGACTGAGTCATATACCCAGATTAAATATTATTTCTGTGGGTGTCCGTGAAGGTGTTTCCAGATAAGATTAGCAGGGTAGACTCAGTAAAACACCCTTCCCCCTGTGACTGGGAATCATCCCATCTATTGAAGGCCAGAATAAAATGGAAGACTGTAGAAGAAGGAATTGGCCACCTTCTCTTTTCTGCCTCACACTTGAGATGAAATATCTCAGCTCACTTTCTCCTGCCCTGAACTGGGACTGGAACCATTGGCTTCCTCAGTGTCCATGCCTTTGAGCCTGGGCTGATTATACCACTGCCTCCCGCTTGCATACGATGCATTATTGGAATTCTCAACTTCAATAACCTTGTCAGCTAATTTTTAATCATAAATAAATAAATGAACAAGTAAATAAATTTATATATGTATTTAATTAATTTCTTGGTTCTGTTTCTCTGGAAAACCCTAATACACAAGGTATGCTCTAGATGCTGTATACTTGGGTAACAAACTATACCACGAGCATAACAGAGAGTAGGAATGTGTCTATTCACACTTTGCAGGATGACTAATTTGATAATTAGAAGCAAAGAGGTCAATGCCAGACTGTCTGCTTGGATGGGAAGCCCTGGAAACCCACTGAGGCTATCAACACCAAGTGGACTCTCAAGGACAGGGGACAACAGATACACTGCATCCAGGATTTGAGAAGTGAAGCTGATGCTGACCCTTAGAGTCTGCTGGAGGGTGACATAGCCCACAGCTCACATTTTGGTGCTGGAACTATCCACATTTGCTTGGTAGAAAAAACAACTTATTTAGCTAACTATATATATAGCTGATTCACTTCGCTGTACAGCTGAAAATAATAAAATATTGTAAATCAACTATATTCCAATAAAAATTATAAAATAGAAGATAGGATTTTTTTTTTGAGCAAGTGTCACGTGACAAATATTGGACTGATGCTTAAGCTGAAGCTCCAAGAGTTTGGCCACTTGATGTGAAGAGGCAACTCATTGGAAAAGACATTGATGCTGGTAAAGACTGAAGGCAAAAGGAGAAGAGGGAAGCAGAGGATAAGATGGTTACAAAGCATTACCCACTCAATGGACATGAATCTAAGCAAACTCCAGGAGGTAGTGAAGGACAGGGCAGCCTGGTGTGCTGCAGTCCATGGGGTCACAAAGAGTCGGACATGACTTAGCAACTGAACAACCACAAATGTGACAAATATCATGTCAGACACTATAAAGCATTTATAATTCTCCCAAACTAACAACTCAAGTATTACTAAACAATTTTGAAGATGAAGAAGCCAAGAAACAAGAGGAAGATATAACTATAACTATCCGTCAGACAGATAAGACTAACACAGATTCACCCACGCCCCAGGTTCTCATTCTTTCCTCTGTGATATGACAGCTGGCCAGAGAAGGAAATGGCAACCCACTCTAGTAATCTTGCTCGGGAAATCCCATGGACAGAGGAGCCTGGCTGGCTATAATCCATGGGGTTGCAAGAGTTGGACACCACTTAGCGACTAAACCACTACCACCACCATGGCAGAAGATGATAACGAGATGCTTAGGAAAGCATCCAGCCATCCCTGACATTTCCTGGCTGCCATAGCAACCCTGTGATCCAATTCCACTGTCCTGAGGTGTTACTGCTACATGCCTCCAAGAGGGGAACACCATCTGAGTTCATGAGACTATTTGATGTTGGAGAGTCTGTTTGCTTTGGCCTATTGTAAATGAAACAGTGGTTTGAATAAACAAATGACCGCTGTTGCTTGTTTGAATAGGAGGGAGGATGTGACTTATAGGCAAGACTCCCAGCTAAATCAACTAACTAGACAGCAAGCTCCTCATGTTAATCATGACTAAATGGGAGTCCTGTTCATTTAATACAGATTTAGAGATATATGAATTAGAGGCTGGCTGGCTGCATTCAAAAGTAATTAATGAATGAGAAAAAAAAATGGGCTATTTGTCTCAGTCTAGTAGAGCATCCCTGCCATTTTCAAGATGGTATTGCGATTAGACTCAGCCCAGAAATATATATCCTCTGACTCCTAGTTCAGCAAAATCAAGAAGGCTAAGGAATATTAATAATAGAGCTGGAACTGCAATGCCAAACCATGTACCTATTTCACAAGGCTGCTAAATAGCATTAACAGTAGTAATACAGTGACAAAAACAACAACTCAGTACTGGGAAGGAGAAAAAGAAAGACGAGGAGGAGGAGGGTGAGAAAAAAAAGTAACTATGATGACAAGTGTATAATGAGTCCTTTCTACACACCCTGAACTAAGCCCTTTTTGTATACAGTCCCATTTCATCCTCACAAGAGTGCTCCCAGGTAGTCATTTTAATCCCTATTCAGACTTCCCAGCTGGGCCAGGAGTTACAAGTTTGTCTTCCAATGCAGGGGGTGCAGGTTCGATTCCTGGTACTGAAGCTAAGAACTCACATGCAGCCAAAAATATCAAAAAAATAAAACAAAAGCAATATTTTAACAAATTCAATAAAGACTTTTAAAAAAATGGGCCACATCAAAAAAAAAAAAAATCTTAAAAAAAAAAATCCCTATTCTGTGGATAAGGAATCTGACCCTGGGAGTTTCTGTAATTTCTCTAACATTGGTCAGAAGTGAGTGGCACAACCAGGATTTGAAACTTTCAATAGGAATGTGCTGAATCCCATATTCTAAGGCTAATCTCTTCAAAGACTTGCCCTGAAAGATGGTAGACCCTGCCCTCAATGGGAGTATAATCTGGCAGGAAAATGTTCTCATGCCATTGTATACTATCAGTGTGTCCTTGCAAAATTTCTTCTGCTTCTAGGGTTAGTTTTTCATCTATAAAAGGGAGATAATAATACATTATCTGTCCATCACATAGGATTGTCAGTAATATCAATTATGTTCCATAAAGGTAGGATTACTTCATTATTATTGCACAAATATAAGTAGTATTACTCTTGCTGATTTTGTCTCTATAGCTGTCTTTCTGAATCAAGGGTGCAGTTCTGTTTAGCAATGTGAAAATACTCCCTTCTCACCTTCCTTTTCTCAGAGAACTAGAGTGTACTGTGGCACAGGTCACAGTTTATGCAGTTGAGCCATGGGATGGGTTTCCTGTGGAAACACTGGCCTGCCACTCACCCTCTGAAGAGGTTCATTCACAAGCTGACACTGAGTGGATAAGCATGCCTCTGGTTGCATTTCTACCCTGTGTTACAGCAGGCTGCATTTATTTTTCTGAAAAAGATTTCTCATGATCCCTGGCTCATACTACTACTACTACTAAGTCACTTCAGTCGTGTCTGACTCTGTGTGACCCCATAGACGGCAGCCCACCAGGCTCCCCTGTCCCTGGGATTCTCCAAGCAAGAACACCGGAGTGGGTTGCTATTTCCTTCTCCAATGCATGAAAGTGAAAGTGAAGGCCCTCAGTTGTGTCCAACCCTCAGCAACCCCATGGACGGCAGCCTCCCAGGCTCCTCCATCCATGGGATTTTCCAGGCAAGAGTACTGGTGTGGGCTTCCATTGCCTTCTCCTGGCCCATAATAAGTGCCTAACAAATTATGCCAATGCCTTCCCTTCCTCTTGCCCTCCCCATATGGGCAACAAAAGTGAGATCAAAGAGAGCGGTGGGGCATGAAAAATATGAGGGAGGTAAAACTGATCAGACTTAGAGGAAGGTGTTTGCTCATCCATGTCACTAACAAACTAAAGGAACTACAACTATCCAACAAGCAGAGACTATGAGAGTCTTATTCACCCCTTTATATTTAGTGACTGGCATAGAGGTGAGCAGGGAGTCCTTAATAAATACTTGATGAACACATGAACCAGAATAAGAGGTAAATAGTTAGTATATTCAATGTGTAAACCACTTCCTATTGGAGGAGGTTGCCATTAACCCCACCATAGAGCCCTCAGAACTTACACAGGACTGGGGAAACAGACCCTTGGAGAGCACAAACAGAACCTTGTGTGCACCAGGACCCAGGAGAAAGGAGAAGTAACCCCACAAGAGAATGACCCAGACTTAGCTGTGGGTGTCTAGGAGTCTCTGGTGGTGGCATGGGTCAACGGTGGCCTGCTGCAGGGTTGGGGGCACTGAGTTCAGCAGTGCTTGCATGAGACCTTTTGAAGGAGGTCATCATTATCTTCATTACCTACAGCATAGTTTAGCCTCAGGTCAAACAACAGGGAAGGAACACAGCCCTACCCATCTGAGCATGACCCCACCCATCAGAACAAGACCCAGTTTCCCCCTCAGTCAGTCTTTCCCATCAGGAAGCTTCCATAAGCCTCTTATCCTTATCCATCAGAGGGCAGACAGAATGAAAACCACAATCACAGAAAACTAACCAAACTGATCACATGGACCACAGCCTTATCTAACTCAATGAAACTATGAGCCATGCCATGTAGGGCCACCCAAGATGGATGGGTCATAGTGGAGAGTTCTGACAAAATGTGGTCCACTGGAGAAAAGAATGGCAAACCACTTAAGTATTCTTGCCTTGAGAACCCCATGAACAGCATGAAAAGGCAAAAAGATAGGACACTGAAAGATGAACTCCCCAGGTCAGTGGGTGCCCAATATGCTACAGGAGACAAGTGGAGAAATAACTCCAGGAAGAATGAAGAGACGGAACCAAAGCAAAAACAACACCCAGTTGTGGATGTGACTGGTGATAGAAGTTAAGTCAGATGCTGCAAAAAGCAATATTGCATGGGAACCTGGAATGCTAGGTCCTTGAATCAAGGCAAATTGAAAATGGTCAAACAGGAAATGGCAAGAGTCAACACTGACATTTTAGGAATCAGTGAATTAAAATGGACTGGAATGGGTGACTTCAATGCAGATGACTATTTTATCTACTACTGTGGGCAAGAATCCCTTAGAAGAAACGGAGTAGCCGTCACAGTAAACAGAAGTCCAAAATGCAGTACTTAGATGCAATCTCAAAAAGAATGATTGCTGTTTGTTTCCAAGGAAAACTATTCAATATTACAATAATCCAAGTCTATTCCCTGACCAGTAATACTGAAGAAGCTGAAGTTGAACAGTTCTATGAAGACCTTTTGAGAACTAACACCCATAAATGATGCCCTTTTCATTACAAGGGACTGGAATGCAAAAGTAGGAAGTTAAGAGATACCTGGAGTAACAGGAAAATTTGGCCTTGAAGTATAAAATGAAGCAGGTCAAAGGCCAACAGAGTTTTGCCAAGAGAACACACTGGTCATAGCAAACACCATTTTCCAATAAGATAAGAGAAGACTCTACACATGAACATTACCAGATAGTCAACACCAAAATCAGATTGATCATATTCTCTGCAGCCAAAGATGGAGAAGCTCTATACAGTCAGCAGACGCAAGACTGGGAGCTGACTGTGGCTCAGATCATGAACTCCTTATTGCCAAATTCAGACATAAATTGAAGAAAGTAGGGAAAACCACTAGACCATTTAGGTGTGACCTAAATAAAATCACTTATGTTATACAGTGGAAGTGAGAAACAGATTCAAGGGATTATAGATCTGATTGACAGAGTGCCTGAAGAACTATGGATGGAGGTTCGTAATATTGTACAAGAGGAAGTGATCAAGACCATCCCCAAGAAAAGAAATGCAAAAGGATAAAATGGTTGTCTGAGGAGGCCTTAAAATAGCTTAGAAAAGAAGAGAAGCAAAAGGCAAAGGAGAAAAGGAAAGATATACCCATTTGAATACAGGGTTCCGAAGAATAACAAGGAGAGATTAGAAAGACTTCCTCAGCGATCAGTGCAAAGAAATAGAGGAAAACAATAGAATGGGAAAGACTAGAGATCTCTTCAAGAAAATTAGCAATACCAAGGGAACATTTCATGCAGAGATGAGCACAAGAAAGGACTGAAGTGGTATGGGCCTAACAGAAGCAGAAGATATTAAGAAAAGGTGGGAAGAATACACAGAATTGTACAAAAAAAGATCTTCATGACTCAGATAACCACAGTGGTTTCATCACTCACCTAGAGCCAGACATCCTGGAATGTGAAGTCAAGTGGGACTTAAGAAACATCACTATGACCAAAGCTAGTGGAGGTGATGGGATTTCAGTTGAGCTATCTCAAATCATAAAAGATGGTGCTGTGAAAGTGTTGCACTCAATATGCCAGCAAATTTGGAAAACTCAGCAGTGGCCACAGGACTGGAAAAGTCAGTTTTCATTCCAATTCCAAAGAAAGGCATTGCCAAAGAATGTTCAAACTACTGCACAATTGTACTCATCTCATATGCTAGCAAAGTAATGCTCAAAATTCTCCAAGCCAGGCTTCAACAGTACGTGAACTGTGAAATTCCTGATGTTCAAGCTGGATTTAGAAAAGGCAGAGGAACCAGAGATCAAATTGCCAACATCTGTTGGATCATCGAAAAAGCAAGAGAGTTCCAAAAAAATATCTACTTCTGCTTTATTGACTATGCCAAAGCCTTTGACTGTGTGGATCACAATAAACTGTGGAAAATTCTGAAAGAGATGGGAATACCAGACCACCTGACCTGCCTCTTGAGAAACCTATATGCAGGTCAGGAAGCAACAGTTAGAACTGGACATGGAACAACAGACTGATTCCAAATTGGGAAAGGAGTTCACAAAGGCTGTATATTGTCACCCTGCTTATTCTATGCAGAGTACATCATGCAAAATGCCAGGCTGGATGAAGCACAAGCTAGAATCAAGATTGCTGGAAGAAATATCAATAACCTCAAATATGCAGATGACACCACCCTTATGGAAGAAAGTGAAGAAGAACTAAAGAGTTTCTTGATGAAAGTGAAAGAGGAGAGTGAAAAAGCTGGCTTAAAACTCAACATTCAGAAAACGAAGATCATGGCATCCAGTCCCATCACTTCATGGCAAGTAGATGAGGAAACAATGAAAACAGTGAGAGACTTTACTTTCTTGGGCTCCAAAATCACTGCAGATGATGACTGCAGCCATGAAATTAAAAGACACTTACTCCTTGGCAGGAAAGCTATGACCAACCTAGTCTGTGTGAATGTGTGTGAAGTCGCTCAGTCGTGTCCGACTCTTTGCGACCCCCTGGACTGTAGCCTACCAGGCTCCTCCCTCCATGGGATTCTCCAGGCAAGAGTACTGGAGTGGGTTGCCATTTCCTTCTCCAGGGGATCTTCCCAACCCAGGGATCGAACCTGGGTCTCCTGCATTCCAGGCAGATGCTTTAACCTCTGAGCCACCAGGGAAGACAGTATATTAAAAGGCAGAGACATTAGTTTGCCATCAAAGGTCTGTCTAGTCAAAGAAAGATCCATCTAGTGAAAGCCATGGTTTTTCCTGTAGTCACGTATGAATGTGAGATTTGGACTATATAGTAAGCTGAGCGCCGAAGAAGTGATGCTTTTGCATAGTGGTGTTGGAGAAGACTCTTGAGAGTCTCTTGGACTGCAAGGAGATCCAACCAGCCAGTCAATCCTTAAGGAAATCAGCCCTGACTATTCATTGGAAGGATTGATGCTGAAGCTGAAATTCCAATACTTTGGCCACCTGATGTGAAGAACTGTCTCTTTGGAAAAACCCTGATGCTGGGAAAGATTGAAGGTGGGAGAGAAAGGGATGACAGAGGATGAGATGGTTCAAAGCATCATCAACTCACTGGACATGAGTTTGTGTAAATTCCAGGAGTTGGTGATGGACAGGCAAGCCTGGCGTGGTGAAGTCCATAGGGTCGTAAATTGTCGGACACTATTGAGCTACTGAACTAAACTGAAAACGTAAAGCACTGTGCTAAGCATTCAGCATAAAGTTTGTCATTTAGTCCTTATAACTGTTATTTTTTTTCCATTTTATAAGTCAAGAGATAAAAGTTTAGAAAGGTCAGAAGCTTACTCAGGCTCATATGTCAGACAGGATTTAAATCAAGGCTAACTCTGCTTTGGAATTTTAACTATTGTGGAAAACCACTCATTCAGTCCAACTCTCTATAACTTTACAGAAGAAATGAAGGACTGAAAATGTGTTGTAACTCACCTGAGGCACTTTATAGCTCCAAATAATGCCAGTGTGGGGTACTTCCTAGATTTCTGAAGTATATGCCACAAGAAGGGAGAAGGAAGAGACACACAACCTTCATGGGGAAATAGGAAAATCTTTTCCTTGGAGTGAATGGGCACATTGCTGAATTTCCTGTTACTGGAGTTCTTGGAAAATGGAAAGTTAAGTCTGCAAGAAGCTTCAGAGGAGAAGAAAGCAGAACCCAGTAGTTTTGAAGATGATTCATTACTTGTACGACCCAAAAGGGACGTCAGAAAATACCCACAGGGATTAGTGTGTGGTAACATCAACTCCAAGACCACAGGGTTGACTCTGGTAGAGATGCATTTGCAGAAATTCAAAGCTATGGATGATTGAGTGCAATGAAAGCTTTAAGAGCATAGTCATATATGATGTATTCAGAATTGGCAGGAGAAAGCCAAGAACAGCAAGTTTCTCTTGGTTATAATCCCCTTGTATGGTCTAGGAATAATCACCATTTCCATACTATTTAGAAATGATTGCTGGAGACGATATAACTAGGTGGGGTTTGTGAGACTATAGTAGCTGCTGTGGGCAGCTCTTGGCATGCAGCTGTTGCTGCGCAGTGTTACCCAAAATCCACTACCAGGCAGCAGTTACCATGAGCCCACTAATGGTCACTAATCCATTGGGTGCCACAGCGGGCCCCTTCCCCAAGCAAGCAACTGTCAGGGAGTGACCGTTAGTGCTCCTGCTCAGTCATTCATTGGCACCACAGTGGGCTCCGCCCCAGGTGAGCAAAGGTCAGTGAGCGGCCATCAGTGGACCATTCGGCCAACGGTTGGTGGAGTGGTGGTCATCAGGAGGGGAGTGAGGTAAGAGGCGGGTCCCCGCCTTCTCCCCAGGGCTCTCCAACTCACCTGGTCTCAGTCCAGCAGGAGATCTGGGGGCCCAGGGAAGAGGCTGGGGGTTGTGTCCCACAGGGCTCCAGAGTCCTCGCCGAGGCCACCCACTGGCTGGGCCCAGCCTTGAGGCAGCCACGAATGAACCTCTCCCTCATCCCTGCCTCTGCAACTTCCTGGCATCAGCCATCTGCATGGGTCGCAGTCTGTGGGGCCTGGGCCCTCGCCTCCCCATTTGGGCAGCCTGCGGAGCCTAAGGGCCAGCTGGGCCCTGGGCATCTGGTTCCTTGCAAGCATGGATGGCAGTTCAGGGTCTGGGGACCTGGCCCTGAGGGAACTGCCAGCTGAGACCTGCCTCCTCTTAGCCAGGACTGGACCTCAGAGGGGGAAAGTTGTGCCTGAGGACATGGCCCTTTCTTTTCAGAATGGAGAATTTCATCAGATGGAGATTTACAGGAAAAAGGTCCTGACCATGACCTGACCTCAAGAACAAAACCTGTGACCCCAAAAATGTTTGCCAACAACTCACATGCCCCTCTCGCCTTACTCAGAAAGAGAGCTTTCAGGGAGTTTGGGGTTTTTAAGACATGAGCCACCATCTCCTTGTGAGGTCCTCAATACACCTTTCTCTGTTCCAGACTCTGATGTTTTAGAATTGTTTGGCCTTTCTGTGCGTTGGGCACACAAGTTGGGTTTCAATAATAAGGTCACATCTCAGACAGGACAAGGTGATATGTGTGGGTAAGAGGACTTAAAAATAATGTATGAGACTGGCCAAAACGTTCATTTGGGTTTTTCTGTGATATGAAAAGCTTGAACAGACTTTTTGGCCAACCCAGTAAAAACTGTGGAGGTCGAGGTAGAGAGAACTGACTAAATTATCCAGTTTCCCATTAGCAACCTATCCTTCAGGGCCCAGTTGAAACCTCTGAGCCACTCTAGGAAGCTTTTTTCTGATCTGGTCAAATTTCTGTGACATCTGGCTCTTCTGACTCTAATTATTCTAAGAATCTGTATTCTAATTGAGCATTCAGTGTATATTGTATGACTTTGTTGTTGTTAGTCATGTCGGAATCTTTGCAGCCCACGGACTGCAGCACGCCAGGCTTCCCTGTCCTTCACTCTCTCCGGGAGTGTGTTTAAACTCATGTCCATTGAGTCAGTGATGCCATCCAACCATCTCTATCACTCCCTTCTCCTCCTGCCCTCAAATGTCCCCAGCATAGGGTCTTTTGCAATGAGTTGGGTCTTCACATCAGGTGACTAAAGTATTGGAACTTCAGCTTCAGCATCAGTCCTTCCATTGAATATTCAGTGTTGATTTCCTTTAGGATTGACTAATTTGATCTCCTGCTGACCAAAGGACTCTCAAGAGTCTTCTCCAGCACTACAGTTGAAAGCATCAATTAATGCATGAATTTTTTGGCAAGCATATGACACTCTCCCCACCTCCCTCACCAAATCAGTTCTCCTACTCTTAGAGATAGGAACTATATCATGTACATCTTTTTATTCCTTGTTGTATAAGAAACGAAGCATGGTATTGTTAAATAGACATACAATCTGGATTCACACAGAAGCAGGTTCCTACAACTGCTCTGCCACATTGTTGCATAATTTTGAGCAAGTTAGAGAGAAAACTAACATTTGTAGATTCCCTACTATGTGATTATGTATCGATGCCCAAAATCACCTTTTAGAACACTGCTGCTGCTGCTGCTAAGTCGCTTCAGTCATGTCCGACTCTGTGCAACCCCATAGATGGCAGCCCCCCAGGCTCCCCCGTCCCTGGGATTCTCCCAGCAAGAACACTGGAGTGGGTTGCCATTTCCTTCTCCAATGCATGAAAGTGAAAAGTGAAAGTGAAGTCACTGAGTCGTGTCCGACTCTTCGCAACCCCATGGACTGCAGCCTACCAGGCTCCTCCGTCCATGGGATTCTCCAGGCAAGCGTACTGGAGTGGGGTGCCATTGGAGCTCACTAAGACTGGGCCAGGTGCAATTTCTCTGACCTTAAACACATCCAGAGGATGGAGTGTCATTTTTGCACTGGATGTATTATTTTGAATTGAGAAGATCATAACAGAAGCAGCATGCTAGGAAAAAGCTCAATCAAAACTCAGCAAGATTAGAAAAGTCAATCAAAATTCAAAGGACTTAGGCTGGAGAAAAGAGAGTCTTGGCCAAAGCAAGAGGAGGAGAGAGCCTGGGACAATGCCCTGAACATAGGAGTTTTGTTGCAATGATTCTGAGTAAAATCAGAAATTAATTTTCTACTATAGGTGCATCATATTTGCATTCCCAGTTATAGGGTAGCTCAGCTTCTTCACCTGCAAAATAGAATAAAGGTAAATCTCTACCTCACTGGGTTGCTGTGAAAATTGAGGGAGCTACTGTAAGTGTCAGCGCTGAAGACACACTGAATCTCTGTCTTTTGCTGAATGCCTGATAAATTGTTTATGCTCAAAACATGTTCACTGAATACATGAATAAGTGAATAAGATCCTTGCTGGATCTTGGGCACTGTCTCCTGACTGCCTTAAAATTTCTTGTCTCAGATCCTATGTCTAGGAATTGATGCATTTCTTAATTGCTTGTTAGGAACAGAAAAATTAATTTTTTGTTATGGTCTGTTCTGGTGACTGAGACTTAGGAGACACTGGCAAAGAGCATCTTTAGCGAGGAAGTCTTGGAGTTTTACCACACCTTGTTCAGCTATAACAAATATTCATTTTACAAGGATTATCTGACAGCCCATTGGCAAATCGAGAAATAATATCAGTAAAGTGTAAAAGTTATGCCAGTAGGTACACAACTTTTTCAATATGTGGATGCTTTGAAGCAATCAAGGGCAACTTGTCTCACAATTAAAGAGCAAGTACTGGATTAAAAATTGAAAATCTATTGAAGAGACTTTCTTTAGTGCAAGAGAGAGCTAATTTAATGGCTTCCAGAACTGCATGCTTTCGGTGTTAACCCAACAGTGAAGAACATGTATGCAAATGAAGAACTGCAAAGACACTTCCTCCTAAATTGAAACAATGTATCAATGAAGGAAACTACATCTTGGATCAGGCTTTTAATTGTGATTATTGAACTGAACCGATTGCAGAAGCAAATGCTTTTCAAGGACTTATCTCTCTAAGGAGAAATCTTAAGCCCCACGTTTAAGGTTACAAAGATTGATATGATGCAGGATACAAATATTTTAAAAATATTTTTCAACTAAGTGAAAATGAAAACACAGTTTATCCAAAGTTATAAAATGCAGAGAAATCTAGCTATACAGTTTTTCAAATTCCAACAGTTATTATTTTCACTAGTGTTCCTGTATATGGATTTTGAGTGTCAATTCTCTGACAAAATATAACAATTCTTAACATGTGTATGAGGAGCAAGAGAGAGTCAAACTATGTTAGGCAAGAGCTGATAAAACTGCAAGGAAAGATAGATGAATCCACTATCATAGTTGTAGAGTTCAGCCTCCTTCTATCAAAAAGGGACATATCCAGTAGGCAGAAAACCAGTAAAGGCACAGTTGACCTCAAAACACTATCAATCTACTAGATATAATTGACACACATAAGCTATTTCATACAATACCACATTGTTTTCAGTGCATATGAATCATTTACCAAGACAAACCACATTCTGAACCATAAAACACTTCTTAGCAAATCTAAAATAATATAAATAATACAGTAACTGCACTTAGACCGTAATGAAATCACCTGCAAATAAATAACAGAAAGATAAATGTAAAATCCCCCAATACATGAAGATTAAATAATAGATTTGACTAATTACATGAACTGACAAAATCTCAAGAGAAATTTTAAAATATGTTTTAATCAAATTAAACACAACTTATCAAAATTTGTGTGATGCAGCAAAAACAGTGCTTCAAGGGAAATTTATGGCATTGCATGCATATATTAGAAAAGAAGAAAGAGCTAAATTAATAAAGTTTCCACCTCAGGAAACTAGAAAAATTACAACAAATTAAATCCAAAGTAAGCAGAAGAAAAATAGGAAGATTTAGAGCAGATATCAATGGAATGGAAAACAGAAAATCAGTAGAGAAAAGCACCAATCCAAAAGCTATATCTCCGATCAATAAGCCTCTAATAAAGTTTACTAAAAAGAGAGAGAGAACATAAATTGCTAATTTTAAAAATGAAAGAGGAAACATTACTATAGATCATATGGACACTAAAAGGATAATAAAGGGTATAGAGATATGAAGAACTCTCCACCCACAAATTTGATATAGATGGCAAATAAGCACATGTAAAAATTCTCCATGTCATATGTCATCAGTGAAATGCAAACTAAAACAACAGTGGGCTACCACTATACAGATACTGTTGTTTAGTCACTGTAAGTTCAATCACTCAGTAGTGTCTGACTCTTTATGATCTCATGGACTGCAGCAGGCCAGGCTTCCCTATCCATCCTCAAATCCTGGAGCTTGCTCAAACTCATGTCCATCAAGTTGGTGATGCCATCCAGCTGTCTCATCCTCTGTCATCCCCTTCCCTGCCTTCAATCTTTCGCAGCATCAGGGTCTTTTCCAATGAGTCAGTTCTTTGCATCCATGGCCAAATTACTGGAGCTTCAGCTTCAGCATCAGTTCTTCCAATGAATATTCAGGACTGATTTCCTTCAGGATTGACTAGTTGGATCTCCTTGCAGTCCAAGGGACTCCCAAGGGTCTCCTCCAATATCACAGTTCAAAGCATCAATTTTTTGGTGCTCAGATTTTGTTATGGTCCAACTCTCACATCCATACATGAATACTGGAAAACCATGGCTTTCACTAGACAGACCTTTCTTGGCAAAGTAATGTCTCAGCTTTTCAAAGTACTGGAGTTTCAGCTTTAGCATCATTCCTTCCAAAGAAATCCCAGGGCTGATCTCCTTGTAGTCCAAGGGACTCTCAAGAGTCTTCTCCAACACCACAGTTCAAAAGCGTCAATTCTTTGGCGCTCAGCTTTCTTCACAGTCCAACTCTCACATCCATACATGGCCACTGGAAAAACCATAGCTTTGACTAGACGAACCTTTGTTGGCAAAGTAAGGTCTCTGCTTTTCAATATGCTATCTAGGTTGGTCCTAACTTTCCTTCCGAGGAGTAAGTGTCTTTTAATTTCATGACTACGGTCACCATCTGCAGTGATTTTGGAGCCCCCAAAAATAAAGTCTGACACTGTTTCCACTGTTTCCCCATCTATTTCCCATGAAGTGATGGGACTGGATGCCATGATCTTCGTTTTCTGAATGTTGAGCTTTAAGCCAACTTTTTCACTCTCCTCTTTCGCTTTCATCAGGAGGCTTTTTAGTTCCTCTTCACTTTCTGCCATAAGGGTGGTGCTATCTGCATATCTGAGATTTTTGATATTTCTCCCGGCAATCTTGATTCCAGCTTGTGCTTCATCCAATCTGGCATTTCACATCATGTACTCTGCTCTACATATAAGTTAAATAAGCAGGGTGACAATATACAGCCTCGATGTACTCCTTTCCCAATTTGGAACCAGTCTGTTGTTTCATGTCCAGTTCTAACTATTGCTTCTTGACCTGCATACAGATTTCTCAGGAGGCAGGTAAGATGGTCTGGTATTCCCATTTCTTTAAGAATTTTTCACAATTTGTTGTGATCCACACAGTCAAAGGCTTTAGTATTGTCAGTGAAGCAGAAGTACATTTTTTTTTTTAATTCTCTTGCTTTTTCTACGATCCAACGGATGTTGGCAATGTGATCTTTTGTTCCTCTGCCTTTTCCATAACCAGCTTGAACATCTGGAAGTTCTCAGTTATGTCCGATTCTTTTGTGACCCCGTGTTCCGTAGACCGCTAGGCTCCTCTGTCCTTGGGACTTCCCAGACAAGAATACTGGAGTCGGCTGCCATTTCCTACCCAGAAGGTCAAGGGGATCTTCTTGACCCAGAGATCAAAGTCGAGTCTTCTGCATTGGCAGGCAGGTTCTTTATCACTGAGCCACAAGTGAAGCCCCATACACCTGTTAGAATTGCCAAAATTCACAACGCTGACAACACCAAATGCTGACAAGCATATGGAGTAACAAGAAATTCCATTCAGTACTGGTGGGATGCAAAATGGCACAGCCACTTTGGAATAGAGTTTGCCAGTTTCTTACAAAACTAAACATACAGCTACCATATGATCAAGCAATGGCACTTCTTGATATTTAACTAAATGAGTTGAAAACTCGTGTCCACAAGAAAACCTGCACTGGCATATTTATAGCAGCTTTATTCACGATTGCCAAATCTTGGAAGCAACAAAGATGTTATAGATGAATGAATATATAGCAATGAAATATTACTCAGTGCTAGAAAGAAATGACCAATTAATCCATGAAAAAACATGCTGCTAAGTCGCTTCAGTCGTGTCCGACTCTGTGCGACCCCATAGATGGCAGCCCACCAGGCTCTGCCATCCCTGGGATTCTCCAGGCAAGAACACTGGAGTAGGGTGCCATTTCCCTCTCCAGAAAAGACATGGAAAACCCTTAAATGCATTTCATTAACTGAAAGAAGTCAGTCTGAGAAGGTAACATACTGTATGGTTCTAACTAAATGAAAAGGCAAAACTGTGAAGATCTTTAAAAAAAAATCAGTGGTTGACAAGGGGATGATGAACAGGTGTAGCAGAGAGGATTTTTAGGGTGGTGAAAATACTGTACATGATAATATAATGATGGATATATCCTATTATACTTTTGTCTAAACCCATAGCGTATGTAACACCAAGAACAAATCCTCATGTGATCTATGGACTTAAGGTGATTATGATGTGTCAGAGTAGGCTAATCAGTTATAACAAATGTACCACAGTAGTGGGAGATGTTGACAATGAGAGAGGCTACATGTATGATGGAAGGGGTCGTATGGGAAAACTCCATACCACTCCCTCAATTTTGCTGTGAATCCAAAACTGCTTTAAAAAAAGAAAAATAAATTATTTTGAATAGCTAGCATATTTGTCACATTTCTTAGGCATGATGATGGATTCTGACTTTTTCAAGTGTTTATATGATTCATTTGTTTTCCTGATCTGGCTATGTTGGAGATAATTTGTCAACACACTCTTTTAGCCTCAAATGATTAAAAATATTCCAGGATATTCAAAAGTCATCCAAAAAAGGAAAAGTCTTAGCAAACTGAACAGTCCTAGAGGCTTTAGCCTCTGTGTGTGGAGCACTGGGCTGGGTCTTTGGTGCTGCCCACGAGCTTCCTCTATTGTGCCAAGCGGGGGTTACTCATGGTGGGGTGTGTGGGCTTCTCATTGCAGCAGCTTCTCTTGTTGCAGAGCATGGGCTCCATGTGTGAGGGCTTCAGTAGTTGCAGCTTATGGGCTCTAGAGAGCCGTCTCAATTATTGTGTGGCACGGGCTTAGTTGCCCTGTGACATGTGGAATCTTCCCAGACCAGGAATCAAACCTACATACCCTTCACTGGCAGGTGGATCTTTAACCACTGGACCACCAGGGAGTCCTGTTAGGTCTTTAAAATTCAACGACTCCTAGTGCAAGCATAGCATTTGGCACTTAGTAGGTATGAGTAGCTCCACAAATGTGTGTTGTGTTAGTCAGCTTTAAGTGTATCTCCTTTAGGACTGATGGTGCATCTCCACAACTTGAGATGGCTTTAGATGAAACTGAGTGGGAGGGGTTAAATTAAAGCACTCTATTGAAAGGCTGCATTCTTCATGTTGCCCTCCTAAGTGTCTCAGTAGATAAATACTAGTTGATTACAACTGAGTGACATGGAGCCTTGAATGGAGTTTGGAAGATTGGTTAATATATCTCAGAAAGCCAAGTCAAATACCATGTAAATGACTCTTGGAGGGAAAGAAGAAGTCCCTGGCCAAATTTCCACAAGTTCCTAAGTCGATTTTGCCTTTCTATGGCCTCATCTGGTTATGGGGTTTTCTGTAGCCTGCTGTAGTTAAGACACCCATACAGTGTCCTAACTAAATCATACCTTCATAAAATAAGCAAACATTGCTGAACCCTGAGTACACATCAGGCACAAGGCTGGGTGCTGGAAACATGAAAAAGATGTGATTCAGATGAGCAAGAGTTCACCCTCTAGTTAGAAAGGCAGGCTGGTGTGGTGAGCATAGGCCTGTGCAGGAAAAAGGCTGGAGGAGCTGGAGAATCTCTGCTTTTTGAATCAGAGACTTGTGATTTGACTCCAGACCCTCCTAACTTTAAGCTGAATAGTCTTTGACAAGTTATTAATTCTCTTTAAAATTCAGTTTTATTTGCTTCAAAATGATGGCGATGATACTTAGATATGCTACCTATAAAGCACTTGGCACAGAGGAGACTCCTGATATATGATTATTCATACTCTCATGTCCGGGTGGGATAACCCAGGGATGGTTGTATCTTGCACGAGCCCAGACCACAGCTTCTACCACTGTCAGGGGAGTATGTATGTGCATGTGTGATGAGTCGTGTCTGACTCTGCAAGGTGCCAGGCTCCACTGTCCATGGGATTCTCCAGGCAAGAACACTGGAGTGGGTTGCCATGCCCTTCTCCAGGGGATCTTCCTGACCCAGGGATCAAACCCATCTCTCTTGTGTCTCCTGCATTTGCAGACAGTTTCATTAACACTAGCACCACCTGAGAAGCCCCAGGGTCACTTCACAGCCACTAAATCCTCTGATGTTTTTATTTCACTACTGAGCTCTCCTCACTTTCTAGGAAATTTAATGTGGAAATCTGAAGGATGCTGTAAGCACTGGATGTTCTTAGGTGGTTTTCAGAAAAGAAGAAAAACACAGGAGAGAAAAAAGAAAAAAAAGACCTAGACTTTAAACTGTCATCAGTCCCTGCTGTCATCTCAAGCTGGGCTGGCTGGATTTCCTGGTCTCACATGACAGTACCAGAAACAAAGATAATTTTGTGGGCTAGGTGTGTCTGAAACTCCAAGCTGATAGGTACATGCTGCTGCTGCTGCTAAGTCTTGTCAGTCGGTCTGACTCTGCAACCCCATAGACGGCAGCCTACCAGGCTCTGCCGTCCTGGGATTCTCCCAAAATAGGAACCATTAAAGTTTCAAAACTCAGTTCAGACTTCAAAATCAGAAACAAATCCTGCCTCTTTCCTAAATTCAGATTTGGAGCAGATTCTTATCCTCTAACCTACTCTATTTGGAGCTATGTCATAAGGAGGATAAAGCCCTCCCCGCCCCCTCCAGAGATGTCCATTTCCTAAACCTTGGAAACTGTGAATACATTTGATTTCTTAGTCAAAGGAAATTAAATGCAGTTGAAATTAGGTTGCTAATAAGCTGATGCTAAATAGGAAGAATATCATCAATTACCTAGATATGGCCAATGTAATTACAAGGGTGCTAAAAAGTGGAAAGGGGAGACTGAAAAGAAAGTAAGTGGGCGAGGTGACTATGAGAGAAAGGCACACAGAAATGCAACGCTGTTGTCTTGAGATGGAAGGGGCCACAAGTCAAGGAATGTGGGCACTCTCTAGGAGCTGAAAAGGCAAGAGAGTGAATTTCCCCCAAGGCCTCCGGAAAGGAATACAGTTGTGGGAAACCTCAATTTTAGTCCAGGGAGACCCATTTCAGACTTCTGACTTCCAGAACTATACGATCACACATTTTGTTGTTTTATGCCACTAAATTTTTGTGGTGATTTGTTACAGCAGATGTGGGAAATAAATACAAGTTAGGACCACAGACTGGATCAAGATCCTGAAATTTACTGGAACCTAGTGAAGTGTACTCGCTCAGTCGTGCCTGACTCTTTGCGACCCCATGGACTGTAGCCCACCAGGCTCCTCCCTCCATGGGATTCTCCAGGCAAGAATACTGGAGTGGGTTGCCATTTCCTTCTCCAGGGGATCTTCCCGACCCAGGGGTCAAACCTGGGTCTCCCGCATCCCAGGCAGACGATTTAACCTCTCTGAGCCACTGGCAATTTGGAATTGGAACCTAAGCTGGACTCATTTGTGAATTGTTCACTGGCCAGAAAATCATACCAAATCTCTGTCAGTGATTTCTCTAACAGACCCAGACAACAAAAGTGCTCCCTATATTTACTCTTATTAAGTCAAAAATATATTAATAATAGCTACTAATTTATATAATATTTTCACATTAATGATGCAAAATAGAAAAAAGCTAGTATTTGCTGGACACCTTTTATTTGCCAAGTTCAAAGCCAAATACCTTTTAAACATTATTTAATTAATTTTCAAAATAACTCTGTATGCAATTTTTCTCTTGCTTTCATAGGTAAGGATACTGATATTCACAGGATCATAAAAGAAATGAGAAATGGGATACAAGTGTGTCTAAACTCCTAAATTCACACTCACTCTCAATTTTTATTTTAAGCTCTTAAAAACAAATGTATCTATTTCAAAATTATTAAACCAGAAATGTACTACATCTGAAGGGCTTCTCAAGTTGACACACACACACACCCATGCACACACACACACATATACATATATTACATTCAGGCCAAGGTAAATGAAAGTTTTCAGTATTCAAACATTCAAGCTTTATAAAAGAAAAATATTACTTTATTGTGTAAGAATTACTGTAAAATTCATTTGAGAACATTTATCCCTAAATGAATATAAAGCATATTTTTATGGCTAAAATGTAGATTCAAACTGTATCTTCTGAGAAAGTAGCATAATAATACCTTCCTATAAGTCTGTGTGTCAGCCAGATTAGATTAGGCAATGGATATGGAACACACTTTGTAAACTCTGAAGTGTTTTATGTATGTATTCATTGTTTGCTATTTCTTATAAACCTACTAGTAACAACACACATTTCTGTAGCCCATGGAATGTTTAAGGGTCTTCAATATATACTCTCTGATTTAATATAATTTCTAAAGGTGAGCAAGAAGGCATTCCTCAGGAATGAAGAATAGAGGCTCAAAGTTCAGATTCTTTCAAAAAACATTTACCAAAGGCAGCTATGTGGCATCACTATGGGAGACACAGAACACCAAAGATGGATTAGACATGAATTCTTCCATAAAGAGCTCACCATCTACTGGGAACAAATAGAGTATAAATAATTTCAATATGATGGAGTAAATGATAGTATTAAATGACTGCACAGTGCCACACAGAGAGTTGTTCAGTCACCCAGTGGTGTCCGACTCTTTGTGACCTCATGGACTGCAGCAGGCCAGGCCTCCCTGTCCCTCACCACCTCCTGGAATTTGCCAGAGTTCATGTTCATTCCATCAGTGATGCCGTCCAGCCATCTCACCCTCTAACATCCTCGTCTTCTGCCCTCAATCTTTCCCAGCATCAGGGACTTTTCCAATGAGTCATCTGTTCATATCAGATGACCAAAATACTAGAGCCTCAGCTTCATCATCATTCCTTCCAGTGAATATTCGGGGTTGATCTCCCTTAATATTGACTGGTTTGATCTCCTTGCTGTCCAAGAGACTTTCAGGAGTCTTCTGCAGCATCACAGTTTGAAAGGATCAATTTTTTGGCGTTCTGCCTTCTTTACGGTCAGCTCTCACAACCATATGTGATCACTGGAAAGACCACAGCCTTGATGATCTGGACGTTTGTCGGCAGAGTAATGTCTCTGCTATCCAACCTGCTGTCTAGGTTTATCATCGCTTTCCTGCCAAGAAGCAATCATCTTCTGGTTTCATGGCTACAGTCACCATTTACACTGATTTTGGAGCTCAAGAAGAGGAAATCTGTCACTACTTCCACCTTTTCCTCTTCTATTTGCCATGCAGTAATGGGGCTGGACGCCATGACCTTAGTTATTTGTTTTTTAATATTTAGACTTAAGCCGGCTCCTTCACTCTTCTTCTTTACCCTCATCAAGAGGCTCTTTAGTTTCTCTTTGCTTTCTGCCAATAGAGTGGTATGGTCTGAAAATCCACACAGAAAAAATTAACCCCAATTTCCTGGCTTCTAATCTTTCTTCCTCTCTTTCTTTTCCCCTTTTCAAACACCTTCTTCAAGCCTTTTTTTTTTCAGTCCTTCTGATCATCTCACTCCTGTGGCAGAAGGTGCCAAGCATCTCTCTGTCTTCTCACAACTCTCCAGATTGAAATCCACCTGGGCAGAGATGATTTGTTTCTTCAGATGCCCTCAAATCATATTGTCTACAGCAGTCATAAGGAGTGATAAAAATGGGTAGAGATAGAGCCTTATATTCTTCTTTGCACCTATCAATATGCTAGACTCTTAGTATAAAGGCTCACTTATTTATTCATTCATTTAGAAAACACTCATTTAACATCTACTATCTTGTAGGTAACACTCTAAGTGCTGACAGTGTAGAAATAGCATCACTAATTGTAATAACTATTGTCTACAGTGCACTTATCATGGACCAAGCATTCTTGAGGGCTTCCCTGGTGGCTCAGATGGTAAAGAATCTATGTGCAAGGCAAGAGACCCAAGTTCAATCCATGGGTCAGGAAGATCCTCTGGAGAAGGGAATGGCTACCTACTCCAGTATTCTTGCCTGAAGAATCCCATGGACAGAGAAGCCTGGTGGACTACAGTCCAGGGGGTTGCAGAGAGTCAGACCTGACTGAGTGACTAAGCACACATGTGCAAGTATTCTTATAAATATTTTGCTTAAGTTAATTTAACTCTGATGACAAAATATTACTGTTATCATTGTTTGAATGAGGGAACTGAGAAAAAGATTAGGTAATTTGCACAAGGCACACTTAGTAAGTGGATAAGCCATAATTTAAACTCAGCCTGGCTTGGGCCAACACGCTTAACCATTAGAATAATCCTGGATTTTGAGAAGAAACTCTTTTGCAGTCCTCATTTCTGAGAATTTTATCTTGAAAGAGTCTCACATTTTATCACTTTATTGTGTATAATCATATCATGTGCTTTTTCTCCCCTGTTCTGATACTGTATTAACTATCCTGATTAATTTTTTGAAAGCAAATACACATTATGATCCCAAAATAAATCCCACTTGGCCATGCTTTTTTTTTACTACATCTCTAAATTTGATCTGCTAATATTGTGCTTAGGATTTTACTTATAATTTATGAGTTACATAGGCTTATATTTTTATTTTATTTTTTTTACTTATCCTTTTCTGCTTTTGGTATAGGGTCAGACTGTTTTCATAGAGTTAGAGTGTTCCTGTTCACCACTATCTGAAAGATTTGTATAAGACATTATTTTTCTTGAAAGTGCTTATAGGAATACACTAATGAAATAATTTAGGCCAGAAGTTTCCCTTTCCTACTTTGGTATGTTACTTTGCTTGTTTGAGGGAAGATTTTTAATTGCAATTTCAATTTCTGAGATTTGGGGAGTTTCTAGTCATATTGTTATTTATTGATTGATTAATTCCATTGTGGTCACTGTATGAATTCAATCTTTTGAAATTTATGTGGATTTGCTTTCTTTGCTTAGTATAATGCATGTTTTGGTAAATATCCCAAAAACATTTGAAAATACTATGTATTCTACAGTTTTTTGGTTGTAGTTTTGGCGCATAATATCAATTAGTTCAAATTAGTTAAAAGGGTTTTAAAATAAATATTCTCTCTCCCATATGACTTTTGGTTTGCTCTTTAAAAAATATATTTTAGACTCTATAGCAATAATTGATATTTTGTCTGCCTTTCCAATTAATTCTGTTTTTTATATGTATCTTGAACTATTTAGGCACGTATACATTTGGGCTTGTTATGACTTCCTATTGACTGTTTCCTTTTTCTTTATAAAAGATTCTTATTTCTTTCTTTAATACATTCATCAATGTCTGTTTTCTCTTATACTAATACAGNCTAATACAGTCATATCAGCTTTTGTTTGGTTAGTGCTTGCATGCTATATATTACCATCATTATTATTATTTTACATTTAATCTATGTTGTCAAGTATATCTCTCCTAAACACATACTTGACTCTTGAATGCATATATTTATTTTTCTTAGTGTAATAATTTTGCATTTCCTTTGGGTCATTACATAGCTTACATTTAGTGTAATTACTGAGATAAACTTAAGTCTGCTATTTTAATATTTGCTTTCTAACTGTTCAAACTGTGGCTTGTTTCCTTGTTCTTCCTCTTTGATTTTTAGGATTAGTCAAGAAACACTAGTATTCTGGGTTTTTTTTTCCTGTATTCAATTTTACTTACATTTGTATTATTTGTAGTGATATGTTGGTTATACGTTCTTAACTTATTGCTGCTACTGTTGCTGCTGCTAAGTCGCTTCAGTCGTGTCCGACTCTTCGCAACCCCATGGACTGCAGCCCACCAGGCTCCTCCGTCCATGGTATTTTCCAGGCAAGAGTACTGGAGTGGGGTGCCATTGCCTTCTCCGTAACTTATTGCAGCCTACCTTAAATTAGCTCTCTACCAATTCTTGCAAGACCCTTACAACAATTTAATCCATTTAGTCCATTCTTTTATTTCAATTTATTTTATTTATACATAGTTATAACACCCAAAGTGCACTGTTTTTATTGTTTAACAACTGTAATATTTTACAGTTATCCAGTATGCATCCCTTCTCATGTTTTCATTTTTTTCTGAAATTTCATGTTTTTATGATTTTCCTTCAATGTGCAAAGCTTGCTTTAGAATGTCTTTCAGTGTGAGCCCAATATCGATACACTCTCTGAAACTCATCTGAAAATATTTTAATTTCATCTTCACTTTTTGGAAGGCAGCTATACTCACCACTATACTTCCAATGCTGCCATTTGACCTTCATTTTTAATCATATTTTTGTTGAATATAGAATTTTAGTTTTTGTTTTTCTTTCAGCACTTTAAAGATGCTTTTCCAGTATCCTCTGTTTTTCATAGTTATTATTTGAAAGTTTTCTGACAGTTGAAAACAATGTGCCTTTTTCTATCATACCTTTCAAAATCTTCCTTTGTCTTTAGTCTTCAGAAATTCAATTATTGTGTCAATACGTCTTTTTGAATCTCTAAGTTTTATCTTTCATCAGTTTTGTAAACTTACCAGTAGCTTTTCAATATTGCTTCTCCTTTCTTCTTTCCTTCAGAGATCCCAGATATATGTTTGTTAGCATATTTTACAGTTTCCCATGATTCTATTGTAGTCTGTTCAGATTTCTTCATTTTTCTCACTCTACTCTGGTTTAAATAATTCCTATTGATCTTTCTAAATATTCACTAATTGTCTTTTCTGCTGTTATAAATAATGAGTTCTTAATTTATGATATTATATACTTTTGTTTTAGAATATCATTTTGGTTTATTTTAAACATTGCATCTCTCTGTTAGAGTTACCTAGTGATTCATATTTTCCTCATTTAAAAAATATGTGTATTTACTTTAAAGCATTTCTAAGGACTAATACACTAATCTGTTTTTATTGGCTGTTTTCTCTATTGATTATGAGTTCTACTTTTCTCCTTTATATTTCAAACTATTTTTATTGAAGTATAACCCTTCTGTAAAGGACCATAAGGACTAAAGATGTTGTTACTTTTCCCCAGATGGTATTTCTCTCCTCTAGTAGGCAGAATCATGAGCCAACTTGATTTATTCAGCAAGCAAGCTAGGTCAAGATTGGTTTGCAACCTTAGTCAGATTTAGTTTACCTCTGGTTACAAATCTCTCAAAGGCAAGAACTTTCCTGTGTTTTATTAAAGACCCAAACTTCTAGCAGAATTTTGGCTTAGAGTACTGTTGATTCCCATGCTTCCTTGGCATCCTGCAAAAATCCTCTTTCTCTCTTTGGGAAATCAAACTTATCACTGGTAGCTCCTCTAGATTCTAATTTTCCACATGAGTCTTAATGGTTACCAATAACTAGCTTCTTCACCAGTATTCTACATATGCAAGAACTAATCTTTAGACTATGCTCAGATTCTGCAAATATTCCCAGTGAGTAAAATACTCCTTAAATTCCATCAAGTGAAATGGATTTTTTCCCTGTTTAGATTAATTCTTCTAGACCTTTTACAGGTACAAAGCTCTTCAGTGATTAAAAAAGTATAACATTTATAATTTATCCATTTTTATAATTGTTATTATGGGGAAAATTATCTATCAATAGATTTTAAAATTTAATAAGGAATAGAAGTCTATAATTGCTTTTGTATGTAGAAACTTCAACTACGTTAATTTTTAAAAATAAATTTAGAGAGTAAAATTATAAAGCAATGTTCTACACTATTTAAATCCTACCAATTTCCTTATTTGTAAAATTTATAACTTGACTATGAAATAAATAAGAGAAAGCAATTTCAGACCATTTTGGTAAATAAAGTTTGTCTTGCAAAACAGCCAGTTGAGTCATAGTAATAGGATCTATCTCTTCATGATTCTTCTAATAATTTTTTTATTAAACAGCTATTATGTACGTTGTACCACATCAGTGCTGTGGATCTCTACTGAATATAAGAATAATAAATTTTAG
>SJYQ01104659.1:209386-260652 GCA_006410935.1 Redunca redunca | reverse complement strand
TAAATATTATCTAAGCCACTATAGTCTAGAAAAAAGCTACAAGTTTATGGCAGAAATTTAAATGAAAGGAGATAAACATTGTTGATGATTATGAGTGGAAACAGAGAGGAAAATAAATAAATAAATAAATAAATAAATAAATACAGCAGTGTGATTAAAAAAAAAAAAAAATAAAGACATATATGAGTTGAAATCATTGACCTAAAATGGTTTACTCATGTTCTTAAAAAGTCTTCTCAATGCCTCATTATTCACCAATGTTTATGTTCCTTATGGTCTTTCTTCTTAACCAGATTCTCAGAGGAAAATGTATTCTTTTGTTCTTTGTTGCTTATTATGTAATTGCTAACCTTTTTCACCTGTTCTGAGATCTCATTCCATAAACCATCTTTATCACTCCCCTATGTATTCAACCAAGGCCAGTTTTTTGTTTGTTTGTTTTAGTTTTCAAGTTTTGCTGTAACAAGGTACAGCATCTCAGCCAATAAAACTAATATTTCCCTCATCCTATAAAGATAAAAATAACACCTTCTCCAATCCTATTAATGTTTAATATCTTATCTTCCTTTATTATCCAGCTTTATTGAAAAGGGAGTTTATACTAGGTCTTCCTATAGGAAAGAGTTCTTTGCTTGCAACCGAAAGAACTCAACACTGATTAACTTAATCAAATAGGAATATATTGGGAAGATGTATGATAGCTAACAGGACAGAAGCTGTACCTTTGGAAGGACTTTCTGGCAGAGAAATGGTCTCCAAACATTTCATCTTCAATATGGCATTTCTTACCCATCTTCCTATTAGGTGGTGCTCTTGGACTGGCTCTGACCAAAAGTCTGTTGGTATTACAAATAAATCTTATTTATAGTGAGGGCATAGAATTGCTGATGCAGGGTTCTCTATTTCTCTGCTACATTAACTGTCAAAGGTTGAGTTCTCCAGGAACAAATACTGAGATAGAGTTGAGTCATGAGTATTTTTTACATGCACACATACATGCATGCATGCTCAGTCATGTCCAACTCTTTGTGACGCCATGGACTGTAGCATGCCAGGCTCCTCTGATCATGGAATTGTCGAGGCAAAGAATACTGCAGTGGGTTGCCATTCCTTCTCCAGGGGATCTTCCCAACCCAGGAATTGAACCCATGTCTAGTCTCCTGTGTCTCCTGCATTGGCAGGTGGATTCTTTACCACTCTGCCACCTAGGAAGCCCTTCACGGTTTATTATTAGGGATCAATACCTGCTAAGGGAAGAAGGTGCAAGACAATGTGGACAGAGAAAGAATTTGTCTGCAATGCAGATCCAAAAAAGCCTAAGCCAACCTAGGGGAAGATTTGGAATAAGTATATAGTTCCCATTACAATCTGAGTTGAGCAGAAATGGCCAGGTCTTTGTAATGCCAACTTGCTCCATATCAGAGCTGCCCAGGGAAAGGCAGGACCTTGGGCATGGGGACTCTACAGTAAAGGTAGACGGTGAGGTTTCTGATAACTGAGGTTGTCTGGTTACATCACTCTCCATAGCTAGGAAGCAAGTCCTTCCTTGAAGGGAAATCTGGGTGGAGCATCTCTGTGTCTACCACAAATATCCAAGATGATTGAGTTTGGTTACTATGATTCATATGCCTAGATGTATATGGCTAGCAGAGGAAGGATATATGAAGTAGTGGGTTCACCAGAACTGCAAAAGAGGAAATATAATAGTTTCCAAAAGGGAAATGAGATTCTGCTATCAGATAGAAGGTGGAATGGATATTGGACATGCAGAAAAAAACAGAATTTTTATTCTTTATCATTTTCTCATATCACTTCCACTTTCTAATTGATGGAAAGTGGATTCCTCCCTTTTCAATCTACTTAGATTTTGCTAAGCTCACAAATATTTTTATTAAGTTAGTTACATATGGTTCAAAATATTCCCTGCCCTTTCTTGTGGAAAGATGATATCTGCTCCCTCCTAGAAAGTCAGGCTTAAGCACATGACTATGGCCATTTAGATATAACAGGATGTGGCATGTATAGTTGATTGACAATGTTTCAGGTGTACAGCAAAGTGATTCAGCTATATGTATATATAAATATAAGAATATATGTGTGTATATATATATATTTCAGATTCTTTTCCATTATAGGTTATTGCAAGATATTGAATATAGTTCCCTGTGATATATAATAAGTCCATGTTGTTTATCTATTTTGTATATATATATATATAGTAGTGTTATTGTTGTTCAGTAGCTAAGTCGTGTCTGACTCTTTGCAACCCCATGGACTACAGCATGCCAGGCTTCTCTGTCCTTCATTATCTCCTGGAGCTAGCTCAAACTCATGTCCATTGAGTCAGTGATGCTATCTAACCACCTTATCCACTGCCACCCCCTTCTCCTCTTGCCCTCAATCTTTCCCAGCATCAGGGTCTTTTCCAATGAGTCAGCTCTTCACATCAGATGGCCAAAGTATTGGAGCTTCAGCTACAGCATCAGTCCTTCCAATGAATATTCAGGACCGATTTCTTTTAGGATTAACTGGTTTGATCTCCTTACTGTCCAAGGGACTCTCAAGAGTCTTCTCTAGCACCACAGTTCAAAAGCATCAGTTCTTCAGTGCTCAGCCCTCCTGATGGTCCAATGAGCACATTCATACATGACTACTGGAAAAACCATAGATCTGACAAGATGGACCTTTGTTGGCAAAGTAATGTCTCTACTTTTTCATATGCTGTCTAGGTTTGCAATAGCTTTTCTTCCAAGGAGCAAGAGTTTTTAAATTTCATGGCTGCAGTCACCATCTGCAATGATTATGGAGTCCAAGAAAATAAAATCTGTCAGTTTCCACTTTTTCCCTGTCTATTTGCCATAAAATGATGGGACAGGATGCCATGATCTTAGTTTTTTGACTGTTGAGTTTTAAGCCAGATTTTTCACTCTCCTCTTACAGTAGTGTATATCTCTCAATTCCAATCTCCTAATTTATCAGTTTTAAGAGAAGCTGGTCATTCTGCCTTGTTCTTTTTCTGTTCTTCAGTGAACCTATGTCCAAATAGTAGCTGTTGTGCCTGGACCCCAGAGTGAGGACAGGAAGCAGCGTAGCAGACAACCAATAATAGGGAAACAGAAACTGAGGGTTTGGGGTATATGATTGTAGTGAGGACTCAGTGGACTTTGAACAGGGATTCATATCCCACTTACATTTTGTTGGATGTCCTATCCAATCCCAGAGTCTCAGACTCAAATGGCTTTAGAAACTGGACAGATGATTTCACATTATTCCAAAGCCAGTGGTCATTTTGTTAGGGGGAGCTGGTGCCCAAAGAGAAAAGGAATTATATACGCTTGGCTGAAAGTGTCCCAGTGCAAATGGTTTGTAAAATCTCTACCCAATCAAACCCATCTTCTGGATGAAATCAATCTTAGGATCACCAGTTGACCCTCCAGCTACACCAAGTAGACCTCTCAGTGTGGCCTAGGGTGGCACTTCCTACAAGCTTACAAGGATTAGTTCTTAACACACTGAAGCCTGAATTCCAAGCAACCAGACAGGTTCTTTCTATCGGGAGATCAGTGCTCATGAAGAGCATTGTACCTTCGTACCTTAGTACAAAGAATGGAATTTAAGCCATCCCAGTACACTTTCATGAATAAAGTTTAATTCTTTTTTTCATTATTTGCTCTAAGAAAAGAAAAACAAACAAACAGATTTCCGCCCAAATATCTAAATTCCTTTCATCCCTGCCATCCTGAAATCCTTGTTTAAAACAACTTAAATCACCAGAGGAGCATTAAAGTCCTCTTTAGAGCTAATCTGTTCAGCAATGCCAGAAGAATGCAGACTGAGCAAGCAGCAAGTCACAGCAAATTCCCTGGGACCAGAGCTCTTGAAGGGACAGAGGGACTATTTTCTTCAACATAAAAGGGAACGGAATACATTTGCTCTATTTTCCATTTTTCTGTTCTGAAATATGAGAGGCATTTTGAGTGTGTTCCTTAGGCATCCTGAAGAATAAAACTATTTCTGGCCCCACAAACCCATTTCTTTTTGTGGAAATCAGATTCCACCCTCCCAGGGACTTCTCAGAAGAAAATCAAAGCTTTCAACTCCGGAAACATCCAAATAGCGTCCTTTCCTCAGAGTAGGCTGGTAGCTGAGGATCTCCAGCCACACTGTGGGAGTGTGGGTTCATATCCTGCTATTGCTAGGCAGATGACATCACTCTTCTTTTCCATAAAGAGTTGTTCCATATGTGCTGCTTACTGAGCAAAACACACATATGTGGGGACTGAGGATGAAATATGCATGCGATGTGGGCCCAGGCCAATTTCGTCTCTTAAAGGAAACAGCAACGCTATTTAAGTGGTATCAATAAGATAACATTTTATCTTCCGAATTTAAAAACAATTCCCAAGCCTGCATGGAATCAACCCTTTCAAATAGTTCAGGAATCTGTTGTTATGTCCTCTGAACACAATAGTTTCATGTTTGAGAGTTGCTAGATCTAATAGAAAATAATAGGGACTTTTCTAATTGCTTGTAACCGGCCTGGCACTTAACATTTAATTCTCATCATAAGCCTTTTCTAACAATGACATGCTTCCCATTTTAGGAGTGATAAAAATTACAACGGAGGCTCAGAGAGTTTCAGTAAACTATTTAGAGTATTAATACTGGAGCCTGGGCTTTCATCCCTGGAAATCTGATCGTGAACCTGAAGTTCCTTCCACCCCTGTTCATCAGAAAACAAGGAATAGGTGAAAGGCAAATGAGTATTTTTGATAACACATTTTTTTAAGTAGGATAACTTGCCAAATCTCTTCTCTCTGGACTGATTCACAATCTGTTCCCTCGATTTTTTTTTTTTTTTCCCCTTCTTGAAGGCAGGCTGGAGTAATAGAAACAGGCTCTTGGAGGGCTTTGAAGCACAATAGTATATAAAGACGTGACAGTGACTGCTGTCCTGAAAGCACAAACTAAATCTCTAGCAGGGTTTGATCATCTCTGAGTCTAAGCTGGGAGATAAGAGATTTGTGACACTGGCAATGCCATTAATTCTGGGACAGGGGTACTAATACATCTCCTTGTTCTGTCTGCCTTAAGGCTTTTTCCAAGATACTCGGTGAAAAGAACCACTTCTCTTTCATATTTTAGGAGCACTCCAATTGATCTTCTCAGCAGCACCCATCTCTCCTCCCCTACCTTTCTACATCTTCCTAGGTGGCAAATGGAGGGAAGGATTGGCTTCTCGCCCTTTAGCAGCGGAATAACAATTGTTTCCCATCTCTCTCTTTTCTTCCCAACTCCTCCCCTTTCCCCATCCTGGGAAGTTAAGTTTCTTCCAGTGAGGTCTTCCCCTGTAATCCCAGAGGCCACTTCTTTTCAGTCCATCTACAGTCATTAACAAATTGAGAATTTCTCCAGAGCTTAAAGTTTGACTCTCTGGAGCTGGGAACAGAGCGTGCTAATGATAAAAGCAAAACAAAACAGCCTCCCCGCCCACCCAAACAGCTGTCACCAATCACACTCTCCAATCCTCAGGGGGATCCGTTGCGTTTACTAGAGTGAAGGATCAATCTCGAGTTGCCCTGGCAACAGTAATCAGCTTTGAGAACATCCTCTTGGGCTGTTTGGATGCACAGAAAGGAAAAAGCAGGATGGGGAACAAAGGTCCGTTCTCCCCACGTTTTGAGAAGTCCCTGCACGGCAGTTCACCGTGTTCACCATGAGGAGCGCTTGTGGACCTCACAGCATGAAGAGGGTCTGCTGTGATGAAATTGACTTCACTTAAGAGGCCCTTGAAATATGCATGCACACCCTAAAAGTTTTCAAGAACTTTTATCAGAAGCCAAATTTCCACGGGGACTTGGAAATCAATTCTTCAACAGCAGAGTCCACCTCTGTCAGTTGCTCAGACCCACACCCCTCATTCTATGTTGGAAAATGAAAGAACCTCCTGAAATCCTCATTGGGAAAGTAAGATGTGGTTGTCGGGGAAGACAAGAAGGCAAGGGTGTCCACCCCCATCCCACACACCCTCATTGATTCCAGCTTTAGCTCTGTGCGAGTTTATTTTTAAAAATGTGGATGCTCCATTTTCGGAGAGTGATCTAAAAATATACTCCTGCATGCCTGTGGCTGTGATGTGTATATAAATCCAAAACCTCAGAATAGAGTGGATTACACTGAGAAGCACAGATAGACCAAAAAGCAGAACAGGATGATTCCTTCCACCTTCTGTGTCAGGAGGCGGCATCCATGGCATTAAGCACATCAAAAGTTGTCAGAGTTGATTTCATGAATAGGTCTCTGTGAGGAGTAACTTAAAGGACATGGAAGAAGACTGTTTGCCAGGTGTGATCCCATATTGCCCTTCTTCTCTGCCTAAAATGACATTTTTGATAAAACTAAAATTGTAAGAATAAAAGCAAACATTGACTAAGGGTGTTCCATGTAAGAATAAAAGCAAACATTAAGAGTGTTCTATGTACTGGTGTGTGATCAGACCCCCGTCCGGAGATGGCTCTTCTCTCTCTCACTCTCTGTACATCCCCTGCCGGACCAGTGCTTGCTTCACCTACCCCTTACTCACCACTGACCTTCCTACATACTTGCCCCCACCCCAGTTAATGATTGTTCTAACCCTTAGATCAGAACATCTCCACCTGATTGCTGATCAAATGGGTAGTGAGAGGCGTGCCTCGGCCAGCTTCCCTGGTAATCATGAGCCAACCGATTTCAATTCCCCCTCTAACTGGTAACCCCCGCCTCCCTCCAGGAGCTGCCCTGTCCTGCCTGCTGCCTGCCTGGCACCATAGAGTGTTGCTGCTGTGTGGCTGGGGCGGGAGCTGTCACGTCCCAGGACTTGAAGGCATCCTTAAGATGGACTCACAGCCGAGTGAGGGTTCTTGGCTTCTTGACAGGGAGAAAGAATTCAAGAGCCAGCCAAGGAAAAGTGAAGGTAAGTTTATTTAGAGGGATACTCCTTCCCTAGGTGGAAGGAGGACTGTCTCTGAAACTGAGAGTGGGCCCTGAAATTGATAGCAGTTTTTGCGGGCTAATTGTACACACTGAGTGGGGAGGAATATTCTTGCTATTTTGTGGAACATTGAGGGTGTCTGAAAAAAACAATGGGGCCACTGCCAACTTCTTGGCTTTTTATGGTCCCTCTTGGAACTGTTGTGGCATAAGAACCAGGGATGTGTATGGGGTGGGGGTGATGTTTGCCGTTATAGCGAAGGTATCCCGAGCTCAAGGTCAATGACCATGCTGCTCTTCCCAAAACCATCTTGGTTTCGGCTGGTTCAGGCTGGCCTTTCTCGCATCCCTACAGCAGTGCCCTTCTTCAGTGACCTAGCCTTTGCATCCTGCTCCTTTCCCTCCCATCTCAGCTCCAGGGCCTTGCTTCGAGGTGTAAGATCCCCCATTCATGAAACCACTGAGGTCTGTTGCTAACTCTGGGCTCTTTCTTTGGTCTTGAGGATGGCCAAGTACAGGGCCTATAGGCCTGCTGGGTGCAGCCCCAAAATTGCTGGAGCAGTCAGGAGGCCAAGGAAACTTCTGAGAGCCCTGAGATGTCTGGAAATAAGGACAAGGAATGGAAAGTTCACAGGGGCTGTCCACTTACACGTGGGACCCAGGAGTCACTGGGTGTAATTCTGAAGGTTATGGAGGACTCCTGCGGTGGCTGACCTCTCTTGGGAGGCACCAGGACAGATGGAGAACTCATAGGCACCCTAATTCTGTTGTGGAGTTAGTGACTGCCATTGCAAAGGGAAAAGGTGTTAGGTAATACAGCATTGGCCACAGCTGTGGGCTGGCAGTTGCTTTTCATATTAAGAAAGGCCCAGAGGCCAAGTTAACAGCTGAAGTGAAGGTTAGCTTAAATGCTGATGCACGTTCCTCTGGAAGTGAGGCAGGTGCCTCTGACTGAGTGATATGTATTATGGTTACTCTTACTTATTTACACTGAATTGGCTATTTAGAAACTGTTAAAAAAAAAATAAAAATCCCTGAAAATGTCCTAAATGGGAATCTTTTGATTTTATAAGACAGCTTTCTGCCTATAAGCTTAGAGGAAGTTAACTTTCTAGAAGGAATGTGTATTTCTCTTCCTATGCTTTTGAGAGAGAAAAAGTATACCTGGGCTCTCAGGCACTTTAATGCTTGAGAGCAAAGGAAAAAAAAAGAAGCCTTAAATTCTAGCAAGAAAACAGAGATCCTTGTGCCTGTATTGGTATATGTATGTGTTTGCCAACAAAGATCTGTCTAGTCATAGCTATGGTTTTTCCAGTAGTCATATATGGATGTGAGAGTTGGACTGTAAAGAAAGCTGAGCACCAAAGAACTGATGCTTTTGAACTGTGATGTTGGAGAAGACTCTTGAGAGTCCCTTGGACTGCAAGGAGATCCAACCAGTCCATCCTAAAGGAGATCAGTCCTGGGTGTTCATTGGAAGGACTGATGTTGAAGTTGAAATTCCAGTACTTTGGTCACCTGATGTGAAGAACTGACTCATTGGAAAAGACCCTGATGCTGGGAAAGATTGAAGGTGGGAGGAGAAGGGGATGACAGAGGATGAGATGGTTCAATGGCATCACTGACTCAATGGACATGAGTTTGGGTAAACTCCGGGAGTTGCTGATGGACAGGGAGGCCTGGCATGCTGTAGTCCATGAGGTCACAAAGAGTCAGACATGACTAAGCAAGTGAACTGATATGTATCTTAAAAATATGAAGTGTCTCTGCCTGAAAATGGCATTGCCAAGATTGGTTTGTGGATGAGCTCTGTTTAACTGGCTTAAAAGAAATCACACACACACATGAATTCTCAGAAAGCTTCCAAATTTGCCCACATCCTGGTGAATGACTGTTCTTAGCATAATAAGAACTCTTACTCACTCTTGATACTTTTCAGCTGTCTGTATTGTTTGTGGTATTGGGTTGCCTCCGTGTACCTGACCCCAGGGATATGGTGGGAGAGGGGTAGACCAAGATTGTAAAGGTCATGTGGGGTATGTGGAGCTGAAGTACATGATCAGGCCACCCAAGATGGCTGTTCTTTTGCTCTCGGGACATCCCCTGTCAGACCAGTGCCTGCCTTAACTACACCCTACCCTTATGACTGACCTTCCTATATATGTGCCCCCACCCCAGCTAGTGACTGTTCTAACATTTATATCAGAACATCTCCACCTGCTAGCTGATCAAAGAGGTGGGGAGGGGTGAGCCTGTCTGTTGGTTTCCCTGGTAACTGATGAGCCAAACTGATGTCAATTCTCCCTATAACTGGTAACCTCCTCCTCCCTACTCCTGGGAGCAAAGACTGCTGCCATGTCTGGAAGATATACATATATATAATCTATATCCTTTAATATAATGGAATATTACTCAGCCTTAAATAAGAAGCTCTATCACTTATAACCACATGGATGAACCTGGCAGATATTATGCTAAGTGAAATAAACCAGACACAGAAAGACAAATTTTGTGTATCTCATACGTGGAATCTAAAACAGCCATACTCATAGAATCAGAGTGAAAGGGTAGTTGGAAGAGGCTAATAGACAGGAAATGAGGAAATGAGAGGAAATGAGATTTTGGTCATAGGATCCAAAAAAGTTGATAAATTCTGGAAATCTAACATATAGCATGGTGACTATAAAATGATACTGTATCTTATACTTCAAATTAGTGATGAAAGAGTGAATCTTATGTGTTCTTACCACACATACAAGAAGTAATAACTATGAGGTGATGCTTATGTTTATTAGCTTTATTGTGATAATCATTTCATGATATATAGGTATATGAAAACATCACATTGTATACCTTAAATAAATGCAATTTTTGTCAATTTAACCATAAGAAAGCTAGGGGAAAAGCTTGGATGTGAGTTGGGCCTGGGTAACATTAACTCTGGTGCTTGGGGTAATAATAGAAGTTGAGAGAAGTGGAGTTGTATAGCTACCAAAATGTAGTATGAAGGCTCTGAGAAGAGAGGAAGGAGGGTTCAAGGATTGGTAAAGGGCAGTAGTTTGCAAGCTTACTCTGTGAAGAGACAAATAGTAAAAAGTTTCCACCCTACAGACCTATGGTCTCTGTCGAAACTACTCAGCTTTGCTGTTGTAGCATAGAATTCCCCATAGAGACAGCAAGTGAGAGAATGATCATGGTTTGTGTTTCTGTGAAATTTTTATTTATGGAGATTATAATATGAATAATTTTCATATACCATGAAATGCATTCCTCTTTTTTTTTTTCCCCAACTATTCAAAATGTAGGGGACTTCCCTAATAGTCTAGTGATTAAGACTTGGCCTTCAAATGCAGGACATGCAGGTTCAATCCCTGGTCTGAGAGCTGAGATGTGACATGTCTCACAGACAAAAAAAAAAGAATGTAAAATAAGAGCAATACTGTACCAAATTCAATAAAGACTTTAAGAATAGTCCACATCAAAAAATCTTTAGATCACAAGCCAAAAAAGAAAGGGATCAAAATATAATAACCATTTGTAACATGGGCCATAGGAAAACACACAGCAAGCCAAGTTTCACCCATGAGCTATAGTTTGTCCACCCCTAGCACTGGGCATCGGAGAAGGCAATGGCACCCCACTCCAGCACTCTTGCCTGGAAAATCCCATGGACAGAGGAGCCTGGTGGGCTGCAGTCCATGGGGCCGCTAAGAGTCAGACACAACTGAGCAACTTCACTTTCACTTTTCACCTTCATGCATTGGAGAAGGAAATGGCAACCCACTCCAGTGTTCTTGCCTGGAGAATCCCAGGGATGGGGGAACCTCATGGGCTGCTGTCTATGGGATCGTATAGAGTCGGACAGGACTGAAGCGACTTAGCAGCAGCAGCATAGGGCATGGAAAACCCGCAGAGGATTTGTCCTTACAGGGAGAGACTACCCAGGGCTACAGTGGAGACCTCACCTTTCAGGACCCAGTCAACTTCCAGGTACTTTGGAAGGAAAGGTGTATGTATTTTTGGTGCCACTTGTAAGGGCCCAGGCCTGCGCTGGCACTTCATATTCTTCATCTTTGCTTAGCCTCTCCTAGGAAGTGATGATATTACTCATTGTTTATCTTACAGCTGAAAAAGCCTTTCTCTGCATCACAACATAGCCAGTAAATGAGGGGACGTGTGATCAGCAGTGGTGACTAGCTCCAAAACCCTTTCTCTGCCCACTGTTCTACACTGCCTAGCAGGACCAGAACTTGATCCTGGCAGGCCCTGACTGAATACAGTAGTTCATTTTTGTCTCAGTGACATGACAGAAGAATAATACTTTGGAGGTTGTGACTACCTAGTGATTTTTCATCCAACTCCCTTATTTTGCTGGACAAATAGATGGCTTACCAATGCTAGATCTGAGATGAGATATGATGATGAAGAGTAAAAATAAACTAAGGCAAGCACTCCCAACTAGGAGTAATTTTTCCCTCTAGGGGACAATCCATTATATCTAGAGATATTAATATATTTGGTTGTCAAAAGTAGGGAAGGAGGTGTTGCTGGAATCTAGCAGATAACAGCTAGAGGTGCAGCAAGATAGTAAAAAGGCATAGGAAGAACCTTACAGAAAAATAACTATCTGGCCCCAAGTATTAGTAATGCTGCTGTTGAGAAATCTCACTCTAAAGGTTCAGTATTTCTGCCATCCCGAAGGCTCAACTCTCACCAAATCAAGTTTCTACTTTTAAAAAAGATAATTTTTATGGCCTATGAGATGGCATATAACCATTTTAGGATGCTCTATATCTCCTTCCCCAGCCTGAAATACACCCCAACCAATTACCAAGATCTATGGTTCAGCCACACTTGATTGCTTGAATTTCCCTGAAAATCCTACCAACTTTCTGCCTCTTCACCTTTGCTCAGGTTTCCTCTCTGCCTGGGAACCTCCTTCCACCCTCTTCTCATTTATCAAAGTTTTCTCATTTTCCCAAATCAAGCTCAGATTTCACTTCCTCTTTCAAGCCATTCATTGGATGTTCCTCTCTGACTCCCCCAAAGCACTAATACGAGGGCAGTAAATAGAATCTAAAATTATGCACTACTCCTGGCTTTTCCCGCTTGAACCCCCAACACTAGTCACCTTCAATACATTTCTGAGTTCATAGGTGTCTCTGATTTTATCTGTTTCCTCTTTTGCTTAGTATCATGCCAGACACTGGGCTCTGAATAAATCAGGAATGTAAAGTTTAATACCATTCGTTTAGAACAATGAAGAGAAAGGCAAAGAAGACTAGACATTGATTTAAGAAACAAACTACCGTATGTTTTAGCATTTCCAAAATCTGTACTATGAACCAATTTCCCATCTACTGTTGAAAAGGTACACCCATGGCTGATTCATGTCAATGTATGGCAAAAACCACTACAATATTGTAAAGTAATTAGCCTCCAACTAAAATAGATAAATTATTTATTTATTTTTTTTACAAAAGGGAGCATTTTTGTCTTCATAGATTGAAGTCCCCTAGGAGCTGGAAGGAAGAACCAGTCTAGATCAGGACCCACAAGGCAGAGTAGAACAGCTGTTACTACTCATTCCTCTCCACCTTGTGTAACCTGTATTTGCTGGGGCGTCAAGGAGGCAAGCAGAGGGATTCTTATCATCCAGAAAAGGGCAGGATTTGTCCTACAAGAAGGAGCATGAAGGACTTTCCTGGTGGTTATTTCCATTGGTTCATGAGACCATTATCTCTGATACAGTGGAAATGCTTCTAGTGGGTGCACTTTCCACGTATGCACATTGGGTAATCCCATTGTCAGATCAGCCTTGGCAGGTTTATAGTTAAATCATCCCAATTGTTAAGCCCCTTATTGCCAATACAGGTGCCCCTCCCTCCCCAATCTGAAAGTAGTCCATTCCTGTGAAACCTTTTGTAAGCCGAAATGCTCAAAGCAAAGGAGCAATTACCTTAGGACACATCTTGCTGACAGACGCACAAAATAAATCGAGATAAAGCACAGATGCTCACAGACACTATTCAAAGTTACAGTGACTTGGTGCTAAGATGCTGGTATCAGTCCTGAGAAAAAGAGCTTGGCGGTGCCACTCTCCCTGGCTGGGGTACATACCTCTATGACAACTGCTACACAACAAATGCTGACCACTATTTTTACTTTTCACCTTTTTTCTTAGAAGCAAAATCTTCTTCAAATGTGTTTTGGTTAGCCAAACTAGGTATTGATATATGTCTTGATAAAAGTAAACTTTTGAAAAGTGGGAGATATCCATGTTTCTTAAGCCTCTACAGAGAGCCCAAGAGTGAGCTGAACAGTTAGAAAGCAGGATTTTACCTCTGCCTTTATGGATCTGATGGAAGAATATGACTCAAGCATAATGCAAGACCTTGTTGGAAGTAAATGTAATTTTTGTGTTACACACATCTAGTACTTTAGGTTTTAGAAAAGCATGAGGTCAAATGAAGCAGGGATCGGCAGAGCAAGCTTTAGGGGAGAAAGGCCAGTGCCTGGACCCTGAAAGGCGAGAGGGGTCTAGATAGGTGTGGAAGTGAAAGAGAAATATGCTTATTTTTAAACAGTCATTAAATGGGAATGGCCCAGAGAATAACCTCACCTTGAGAGAGGCTGAAGTCATATTTTGTTTCTCAGAGAAAAGGCTGAAGTTCCCAAAGCATTTCCAAAAACATTTTGAAGAGAATTGGATGCTGTTCCTTTTTATGATCTAACTATTTCCGGGTATGATTCCATACCTTTAAAAAATTTCTGCTCTCACTCTCAGAAGCTCTGGGAAAGGATTCTTTGTGGTTTGACATTCCTTTTCATTTACTCTGGAGGAAAACTCACCATGACAATTTCCATATGTTGATCTTCTCCTATACATATTTATGTCAACAGTTTCCTTTTTAACAATTTTCAAAACACATGCTCTTTCCCAAGTTATTTGCCCTAGAAGTAGTGCAGCAATAGCAGGATTCATGGATTATGGGGACTGTGCCATTTATATAAGTAGGTATGACATTTCTACTTGGTGGAAGTCATTGTCCCAGAACATATCAAGTGGCAAGATTCACCCACTAGTTTGATGGTGCTTCTGTTGTAGTAGGTAATAAACCTGACTCTGATACAGGTTGTTGGTTTTATTAAGAGATTGTTATAATATCTATTTGTAATATAAAATTTATCCTGATGTAAAATAACACAGGAGTAGGAATGAGAAACAGTGGATAAAAACAAAGTCTTAAGACTGGAAGCTCTTGATTTCCATATCCTCTGAAAAATTATGTGGAATTGGAAACAAGAAGTAAAAAATAACATGAGAATATTTGAGGTTTACAAATAACAAAACAGGAATTTCCTAAAAATCCATTACAAGCTTTTTTAATGCATCATGCCTCTATCCTTAAAGACTGAATTTGAGTTTTGAAATTTATATACATTATTAATAGTTTTGAGTAGTTTAGAATGTACATTATGGTAGGCCAAAGAGGAGACAAGATTACCTAAAGTAGTGAATTACCCAAGTTCATACTTCCAAAAATCAATAGTAAAAGGTCCACTCATTCTGAGTGCTCTTTATACTGGCCACATACACATTTACTGGGGAAAAGTTTTCCCAGGCAGTCCCATATCCTTACAGCTTCAGGCCAAAACAAGTATATATTGTAAAGAGAGCTCGACCGAAGTCAGAGGTTGAAGAGCTCAGCCTATTGTCTATCTTTAGGGCATCGTTTGTCCTTCTGCCCCATTTCCATCCTTGAAATGAGGATGCGACTAGAGAAACTTTGTCTTATCACTGTCTTCTAGTCTGAATTAAAAAGAATCAGTGAAAATTTACAATGGCCAGCATACCAGGAGTGTTCTTATGTTAGCCGTCATGCAAAGCACTTCCCATGCATTTTCTGACTCTAAACTTACAGCACTGTCAGCCAGGATCAATGAGTTTCTACATGGAAAGCATTGAGCACAGTGCCTGGCCTACAGCTCTTGGAAATTAAAAAGGATAGAAAGGAGGAAAGAAAGAAACTGTTTTTCAGACAGTATTATTTCCCCTATTTTACAGGAGAGGACACTAAGGTTGTAGAGAGGTAAGATTATCTGCCCAAGGACACCCAAGTAACAGTGAAGCCATGATTCAAACCCAGGTCCTGAGATCCAAAGTCCAGGTCTAATGAGTATTTGAACATCTAAAAATGAGAAAGTTGTACAGCCATGGAGGAAAGATGTCCCTCCTTCCTTCAACAAAATTATGAGTTGTCAAAGTTTTTTAAAGTACTACATTTTGGTGAGCAAGTGCAGAAAGAGAACTAGCATAATGGCAAGCTAGGACTTCAAGAGGTATACATGGGATCAGAATTTATAAGGTGGATGTTTTCAGGTTCATGTATTGCTGAGAGTGAGCTACATCCAAAATTTCTATCACATTTCAGTTCTTATGCATCCCAAATCAAAAATATGTAATATTATAACTTGGGTTTGCTATGTTTATATTCTTATTCAAACTTCTAATGAAAATGTTTTTCACTGTTAAAAAATGGCCACAGTCTGATTTCACAAAAGATAGTCTTCCTTCCTTTTATTTTTTGATGCATTCATTTTCCACTTGTTTATTCAAAAGCACGTCAAATAAGCAAAGTTCTGTTGATACTCTGAAGAGGAAGGGGTACTTTGCTAGAGAATTAAGGAAGTTTTTTCAGAAAAATTGCATATTGAATACAATGTTGATGAATGAGAAGTTTGTGGGTTATATAAGGGAAAAGGGAGTCAGAGGTCAGGCATCCCAGGCAGAGCCTTCCTCTACAAGGTGCAACAGAAGATGGTCTTTTTGAGATGATGAGTTCAGGAAGTGGTTGCAGGCTGCAGGAGAGGCCAGGAGGGTTTTTTGCTGTTTAGGAGTTGGAGGAGGTCATCACTAGACGACAGAAGTAATTTTTGAGCCACATACCAAAGGATTTGAGTTGAGTAGATAATCTACAGTACATTATAAAGTAAGACATTTGGAAAGGAAAGGTGTAATCTTCCCACTGGGTTCAGAGAAGAGGTGTTCAGACTAGTTTCCTGGTTATAAGGAAACAAAGCCATTTTATACTCTGAAAATTTGTTTCAATCATAAGCCCTCTTACTTCTATATCTCCTTACACTTTGAAAAGAAACAGTTTCATGAACATCCCTGATCTGTAGTTCAGGAATAATGGGGATTTAGGTCAATGATCTTTGAAGTTTTCCCAATAGTATAATATTGACCACCCATCCTGGAGCCATCTGCTATATCTGTGGCCAGAAATATTATTTCATTTTCCTTCTCCTGCTGCACCACAACCTGATGCAGCTCTTCTTTTTTTAATCTGTGTATATCAAATCCAAAATAAAAATAGCTCTTTTGGCTATATTTCTTAATCCTTCCATTCATCTTCCTCCTCTCCTCTTTTCTTTTTTTAAAAATTTATTTTTTATTGAAGGATATTTGCTTTACAGAATTTTGTTTTCTGTCAAACCTCAACATGAATAGCTATAGGTATACATCTATCCCCTCCCTTTTGAACTTCACCCACATCTCCCTCCCCATCCTGCCCCTCTAGGTTGATACAGAGCCCCATTTGAGTTTCCTGAGTCATTCAGCAAATTTCCGTTGACTGTCTGTTTTACATATGGTAATGTAAGTTTCCATATTACTCTCTCCATGCATCTCACCCTCTCTTCCTCTCTCCCCATGTCTACAAGTCTATTCTCCACTTCAGTTTCTCCATTGCTGCCCTGTAAGTAAATTCTTCAGTAACATTTTTCTGGATTCCGTATACATGCATTAGAATACGATCTTTATCCCTCTTTCTGACTTACTTTACTATGTATAATAGGGTCTAGGTTCATCCACCTCATTAGAACTGACTCAAAGGCATTTCTTTTTACGGCTGAGTTCTTTGGAAGGAATGATGCTAAAGCTGAAACTCCAGTACTTTGGCCACCTCATGCGAAGAGTTGACTCATTGGAAAAGACTGATGTTGGGAGGGATTTGGGGCAGGAGGAGAAGGGGATGACAGAGGATGAGATGGCTGAATGGCATCACCGACTTGATGGACATGAGTTTGGGTGAACTCCGGGAGTTGGTGATGGACAGGGAGGCGGAGGCCTGGTGTGCTGCAATTCATGAGGTCACAAAGAGTCGGACACGACTGAGTGACTGAACTGAATATCCCTTTGTGTATATGTACAACTTCTTTATCCATTCATCTGTCAATGGACATCTACATTGCTTCCATGTTCTAGCTATTGGGAATAGTGCTGCAATGAACAATGGTATACATATGTCTTTTTCAATTTTGGTGTCCTCTGGGTATATGCCTGGAAGTGGGCATTGTTGGGAAATATGGTGGTTTCATTCCTAGGTTTTTAAGGAAACTTCATACCATCTTCCATAGTGACTGTATCAGTTTACATTCCAACCAACAGTGTAAGAGCATTCCCTTTTCTCCACACCCTCTCCAGCATTTATTGTTTGTAGACTTTTTGATGATGGCCATTCTGATAGGTGTGAGGTGATATCTCACTGTAGTTTTGATATACATTTCTCTAATAATGAGTGATGTTGAACATCTTTTCATGTGTTTGTTGCACATCTATAAGTCTTTGGAGAAATGTCTGTTTAGGTCTTTTTCTCACCTTTTGATGGGGTTGTTTGTTTCTCTGGTATTGAGCTGTATGAGCTGCTTGTATATTCTGGAAATTAATCTTTGTCAGTTGTTTCCATTTGCTATTAATTTCTCCCCTTCTGAGTTTTGTCTTTTCACCTTTCTTAGCATTTCCTTTGCTGTGCAAAACCTTTTAAGTTTAATCAGGCCCCACTTGTTTCCTTTTGTTTTTATTTCTGTCACTCTAGGAGGTGAGTCATAGAGGATCTTGCTTTGATTTATGTCATCCAGTGTTTGATGTTTTTCTCTAAGAGTTTTATAGTCTCTGGTCTTACATTTACATTTAGGTCTTTAATCCATTTTGAGTTTATCTTTGTGTATGGTGTTAGGAAGTGTTCTAATTTCATTCTTTTATATGTAGCTGTCCAGTTTTCCCAGCACCATTTATTGAAGAGGCTGTCTTTGCCCCATTGTATATTCTTGCCTCCTTTGTCAAAAATAAGGTACCCGTAGGTGCATGGGTTTGTTTCTAGGCCTTCTATCTTGTTCCGTTGGTCTGTATTTCTGCTTTTGTGCCAGTGCCAAACTGTCTTGATGACTGCAGCTTTGAGGTATAATCTGAAGTCAGGAAGCTTGATTCTTCCAGCTCCATCCTTCTTACTCAAGACTACTTTGGCTATTCAGGGTCTTTTGTGTCTCCATATGAATGGTGAAATTTTTTATTCTAGTCTTGTGCAAAATGTCATTGGTAATTTGATAGGGATTGCACTGAATCTGTAGATTGCATTTGGTAGTATAGTTATTTTCACAATATTGATTCTTCCTACCCAGGAATGTGGAATATCTCTCCATCTGTTTATGTAGTCTTTGACTTCTTTAATCAGTGTCTTATAATTTTCTGTGTACAGTTCTTTTGTCTTAGGTAAGTGTATTCCTAGGTATTTAATTTTTTTGTTATTGTTGCAGTGGTGAATGGGATTGATTCCTTAATTTGTCTTTCTGATTTTTCATTGTTAGTATATAGAAATGCAACTGATTTCTCTGTGTTTATTTTTTATCCTGAAACTTTGCTAAATTCGCTGATCAGCTCTAGTAATTTTCTGATACTACATTTAGAGTTTTCTATGTACAGTATCATGTCATCTGCCAACAAGTGAAATCTTCTTTTCTGATCTAGATGCCTTTTATTTCTTTTTCTTCTCTGATTACTATAGCTAGGACTTCCAGAACTATGTTGTATAATAGTGGTGAAAGTGGACACCCTTGTCTTATTCCTGATCTTACAGGAATTACTTTCAGTTTTTCACCATTGAGAATAATGTTTGCTGTAGGCTTATCAGATCTGGCCTTTACCATGTTGAGGTAGGTTCCTTCTATGCCCATTTTTTGAAGAGTTTTAATCATAAATGGGTGCTGAATTTTATCAAAGGCTTTTTCTGCATCTGTTCGGATTATCATATGGCTTTATGTTTCAATTTATTGATATGGTGTATCACATTGATTGATTTGCATATATTGAATCCTTGTATCCCTGGAATAAACCCAACTTGATCATGGAACTTTTTGATGTGTTGCTGAATTTTTGTTGGTTTTCTAGTAATTTTGTCTGGTTGCTAAAATTTTGTTGAGAATATTTTCATCAATGTTCATTAGTGATATTGGCCTATAGTTTTCTTTTTTGTGTTATCTTTATCTTGTTTTGGTATCAGGGTGATGGTGACCTCATAGAATGAGTTTAGAAATGTTCCTTCCTCTGCAATTTTTGGAAAGAGTTTTAGAAGGATAGGCATTAGCTCTTCTCTAAATGTTTGATAGAATTCTCTGGTGAAACCATCTGGTCCTGGGCTTTTGTTTTTTTGGGAGATTTTTTATCACAGCTTCAATTTCAGTGCTTGCAATTGGGTTGTTAGTAATTTCTATTTTTTCCTGGTTCAGTCTTGGAAGATTGAACTTTTCTAAGAATCTGTCCATTTCTTCCAGGTTTTCCATTTTATTACCATACAGTTGTTCATAATAGTCTCATAATCCTTTGTATTTCTACATTGTCTTTTGTAACCTCTCCTTTTTCATTTCTAAGTTTCTTGATTTGATTCCCCTCTCTTTTTTTCTTGATGAGTCTGGCTAAAGTTTTATAAATTNAACTGCTTTTGCTGCATCCCATACATTTTGAGTTGTATTTTTATTGTCATTTGTTTCTAGAAATTTTTTGATTTCCCTTTTTATTTCTTCAGTAATATGTTATTTAGAAATGTATTTTTTAATCTCCATGTGTTTGTGTTTTTTATATTTTTTTTCTTTAATTGATATCTAGTCTTACAGTGTTGTGGTCAGAGAAGATGCTTGATACAATTTCAATTATCTTAAATTTACTGAGGTTTGATTTGTGACCAAAGATGTGGTCTATCCTGGAGAATGTTCCATGTGCCCTTGAGAAGAAGGTGTATTCTTCTGCATTTGGATGGAATTTCCTGAAGGTATCAGTGAGATCCATCTCATCAAATGTATCATTTAAGGCTTGTGTTCCCTTATTAATTTTCTGTTTTGATGATCTGTCCATTGGTGTGAGTGGGGTGTTAAAGTCTCTTACTCCTATTGTGTTACTGTCAATTTCTCCTTGTATATCTATTAGTGTCTGTCTCATGTATTGAGGTGCTCCTATGTTGGGTGCATAGATATTTACAATTATTGTGTCTTCCTTGTGGATTGATCCCTTGATCATTATGTAGTGTCCTTCCTTATCTCTTGTAATCCTCTTTATATTAAGGTCTTTTTGGTCAGATATGAGGATTGCTACTCCAGCTTTCTTTTCCTTCCCATTTGCATGGAATATGTCTTTTCATCCTCAGTTTCAGTCTATATGTGTCTTTAGGTCTGAAATGGGTTTCTTGTAGACAGCATATATATGGGTCTTGTTTTGTATCCATTCAGCCAGTCTGTGTCTTTTGGTTGGAGCATTTAATCCATTTACATTTAAAGTAATTATAGATATGTTCCTATTGCCATTGTTTTAATTGTCTAGGGTTGATTTTGTAGATATTTTTCTTCTCTTGTATTTCTTGACTAAGTTCCTTTAACATTTGTTGTAAAGCTAGTCTGGTGGTACTGAATTCTCTTAACTTTTGCTTGTCTGAAAAGCTTTTGACTTTTCCATCAATTTTTAATGATATCCTTGCTGGGTACAATAATTTTGGTTGTAGATTTTTCCCTTTCAGTACTTTAAATATATCCTGCCATTCCCTTCTGGCCTGCAGAGTTTTGCTGAAAGATCAGCTGTTAAACATATGTGGTTTCCCTTGAATGTTACTTGTTGCTTCTCACTTGCTGCTTTTAATATTCTTTCTTTGTTAGTTCTTGTTAGTTTGATTAGTATGTGTCTTGGCATGTTTCTCCTTGGGTTTCCCTTGTGGCTCAGCTGGTAAAGAATCCACCTGCAATGCAGGAGACCCTCATTTGATTGCTGGGTCAGGAAGACCCCCCCTGGAGAAGGGAAAGTCTACCCACTCCAGTATTCTGGCCTGGAGAAATCCATGGACTGTATAGTCCATGGGGTCACAAAAAGTTGGACAGGATTGAGCAACTTTCACTTTATCCTGTATGGGACTGTCTGCATCTCTTGGACTTGATTGGCTATTTCCTTTTTCCGTTGGGGAAATTTTCAACTATAATCTCTTCAAAAGTTTTCTCATATCTTTTCTTTTTCTCTTCTTCTTCTGGGACCCTGGAAATTCAAATGTTAGTGTGTTTGACATTGTCTGAGAGGTCTTGTGTCTATCCTCACTTCTTTTCATTCTTTTTACTTTTTTCTGCTTTTCAGAAGTTATTTCCATCATTTATCTTCCAATTCACTGATTTGTTCTTCTGCTTCAGCTATTCTGCTATTGATTCCTTCTGTAAAGTGAAGAAGGGCTTCCCTGGTGGCTCAGATGGTAAAGCATCTGCCTAAAATGCGGGAGACTTGGGTTCAATCCCTGGATTGGGAAGATCTCCTAGAGAAGGAGATGGTAACCCACTCCAGTACTCTGGCCTGGAAAATCTCATGAACAGAGGAGCCTGGTAGGCTACAGCCCATGGGGTTGCAAAGAGTTGGACATGACAGAGCGACTTCACTTCACTTCATAGTATTTTTAATTTCAGTTATTGTATTGTTTGTCTCTGTATATTTGTTCTTTAATTCTTCTAGGTCTTTGTTAATTGATTTCTTGCATTTTCTTCATCTTGTTTTCAAGGTTTTTGATCATCTTTACTATCATTATTCTGAATTCTTTTTCAAGTTGTTTTCCCATTTCCTCTTCATTTATTTGGACTTCTGTGTTTCTAATTTGTTCCTTCATTTGTGTAGTACTTCTCTGTCTTTTCATTATTTTTTATTTTTTAACTTATTGTGTTTGAGGTCTCTTTTTCCCAGGCTTCAAGGTTGAATTCCTTGTTTGTCGGGAGCTGCATTAGGCATTACTGACAAAATGGAGGCATGGCCCCAGCCCCCTCTCCTCATTCTGCAGGCACAGACCTGGAATGAAGGAGTTAGCTCTTGTGATTCTGAATTGTTTCTTCCTTTCTTTGGTTGAGTTGGCTGGAAAGAATGTTAAGGTGCTTATTGTTCTTGAGAGAAGCATGGGAAAGCACACAGCCTTCTGCAGTTGTGCCCAGAAAATAATCTATAAAGTAACAATTCACATTTGTTCAAGGATTTTTACAAAGAATGTCCTGGGATGAACACATAGGCTGCAGCTTGAGGCCATGGGAAGGATTGTTATCTGAGACCTGTTTGTGAGGGAAATGTTTATGGCAAAGGAAGTTTGCTGAGTTTAGGGTTTAGGAATAATTAAGAATAGTTAGAAGCCTTTTTAGGAGATAGTGAGCTTAGGATACTAGGGGCAAGCAGGATTTAGAAAGATAACAAATAAACTGAGGCATGTGGTATGCAGCCCAGACATAAGCATGAGTTACAGTGTAATCACAAGTAAACATGATTCTGAGAGAATCGCTGAAACAGGAACTCTGTTTGAAGAGCAACAGGGAGATAATAAATCTGGGTGAGGAGGAGCTGAAAATGTAAAACCTCTGACCTAATGCTTTTGAAAAAGTATAAAAGAAGACCTGATGCTTGAAATAAACATGTAGTCCCGTACCTCGAGTCAGAGTCATTTCCCACCAACACTGCTCATCCCTTCAGCCTGATTCCCTGGCTGCTGGAGCTGGACTCTGGCACTTGTTCCTTTTGGTTTCTGCCCTCCTAAGGTTGGGCCTTAGGAGGAGAAGGCAATGGCACCCCACTCCAGTACTCTTGCCTGACAAATCCCATGGATGGAGGAGCCTGGTAGGCTGCAGTCCATGGGGTCGCTGGGAGTCAGACATGACTGAGCGACTTCACTTTCACTTTTCACTTTCATGCATTGGAGAAGGAAATGGCAACCCACTCCGGTGTTCTTGCCTGGAGAATCCCAGGGACCAGGGAACCTGGTGGGCTGCCATCTATGGGGTTGCACAGAGTCAGACACGACTGAAGTGACTTAGCAGCAGCAGCAAGATTGGGCCACTGGTTTGTGTAAGCTTTGTACAGGGTGAGATTTTTTTTGAGTCTTTTTGTTTGTTTGATTTTCCTCTGATGGCAAGGCTGAGTGAGGTGGTAATCCTGTCTGCTGATGATTGGGTTTGTATTTTTGTTTTGTTTGTTGTTTAGATGAGGTGTCCTGCACAGGGTGCTACTGGTGGTTGGGTGATGCCACATCTTGTATTCAAGTGGTTTCCTTTGTGTGAGTTCTTACTATTTGATACTCCCTGGAGTTAGTTCACTGGTAGTCTAGGGTCTTGGAGTCAGTGCTACCACACCAAATATTCAGGTCCTGATCTCTTTAAGGTGATGATCAAGTCATGTAATCACTTTATGCCTCAATCTCCTGATCTTAAAATAAGTACTAACAATGATAAAGACAAGACTCCAATTTTGATCTTTTGCTCCTCTTCTTCCTTTTCTTCACCTTCTCTTTCCAGATCAAGTTCAAGGGAAGTAGTGATGCTCATTGTCCTTGTACAAGTTCACATGGTATGAAAAAGCACTGTGGGAAGAGCCTATCAGTAGCCACCAATGTCAGTAGTCTTGGGTACTCTGGATGACTTTCTCCTTCAGCAGCACTACCTCCAAGCAGGTCCTGAGGAGACCAGCTCCATTCGGCATGAACTGGACACCACAAGGTCCCAAAGCTGAAACCCTGTCAGGTCCTGAGGACCCCCAACTTCCATTAGTGTTGACTCTACTCTCCTTTCTTTTCATTCATATTTTTCCTTTTATGTTCTCCCTCCCTTTCTCCATCCCTCCCTCCCTCCTTCCTTCCTTTTGTTTTTTTCTTTAAGAAACATTTAATGAAAGAATTTTATGTGCAAAAACTTCATTAAATGATGCAGATTAACTGATACTTAAAGGCATAGTTCTTTCCCTAAAGCAATCATTGTATGGTAGGAAAGAAAAATGAGTTTATAATTTTCAATAAAACTATAATACACGGAAGTAGCAATTTACAGGTTTTTTTTTCCCTTTCTTTGACATTTCCCCTATGAGGATCTATAGATTTTATGCTGCCAGAATTCTCTATCATGTTATTACATACCTCATTAAGCATACAGCTAATTCTTTTTCGGTGTCTCCATTGAAATCATATTCATTCCGCGTCCTCCTACTTGTCATATTTGGGACTCTTTAGCTAAGGGATGGGGCTTCCCAGTTGGCTCAGATGATAAACAATCTGTCTGCAGGGCGGGAGACCCATGTTCAATCCCTGGGTTGGGAAGACACCCTGGGAAAGGGACTGGCAACCCACTTCAGTATTCTTGCCTGGAGAATTCCATGGACAGAGGATGCTGGAGGGCTACAGTCCATGGGGTCACAAGCTGTCAGACACAGCTGAGTGACTAACACACACACACACACACACACACACAGAGCTAAGGTGACTGTGGGACAGCATATTGTCTCTGATTATAGTATGTTTGCAAAATTTTAGATTTCCTGTTCTAGTGTCCCAGTGACTTGAAAACACTAATCTTTTTTTTTTAATTTGATTACCATCCAGAAAACACATTTAAGGGACTTCCCTGAGGGTACAGTGGTTAAGAATCTGCTTGCCAATGCAGAGGACATGGGTTTAATCCCTCATCTGGGAAGATTCCACGTGCCATGGAGCAACTAAGCCTGTGAACCCTACTGAAGCCTGTACACCCTAGACACTATGCTCTACAACAAGAGAAGCTGCTGCAATGAGAAGCCCATGCACCACAACTAGGGAAAAGCCTGCACATAGCATCAAAGACCAAGTGCAGCCAAAATGAATAAATTAAAAAAATACATTTAAATGTGGGCAGATGTAAAAACTCCCATTTTTCTCCATCAGAAACCTAGAGAAATTATTTTCCCAGGGTTTTTAATTTCTATCTATCCCTCTACAAGCTCCTGAGCTGTCTTTGGCTTATATTTCAAAACTGGATTTTGAAGGTGATTTTTAGAAAACTAAATTCATGAAGAACATACATTATTTTTTAGATAGGACAAAAATATATGCAAAAATGAAATTAGATTCTTTCCTTAATTTCTTTCTGATACCTTGTTGCGAGAGACTTCTGTGTATTAATTCTATACTCTGTAGTTTGACCAAATTCATTGATGAACTCTAATAGTTTCCTGGTAGAATGTTTAGGATTTTCTAAGTATCATGTCATCTGTGAACAGTGATGGTTTTACTTCTTCTTTTCCAATTTAGGTTTATTTTATTTATTTTTCATCTCTAATTGCTATGACTAGGACTTCCAAAACTATATTAAATATAAGTGGTAAGAGTGGACATCTTGTCTTGCTCCTAATCTTAGAGAAAATGTTTCAGTTTTTCACCAATGAGAATGATGTTTGTTATGGTTTGTCATATCTGATCTTTATTATGTTGAGATATGCTCCCCCTATGCCAACTTTCTGGAGAGTTTTTATATTAAATGGGTGTTCAATTTTGTTGAAAGCTTTTTCTGCATTTATTGAAATGATCACATGGTTTTTATTCTTCAGTTTGTTAATGTGATGTATCACATTGATTTATGTATATGAAGAATCCTTGTATCCTTGGGACAGTTAAGTCTGTCTGTGTCACTTAAGGCCTGTGTTTGCTTAGTGATTTTTTCTGTCTGGATCTATCTATTGATGTAAGCAGGGTGTTAAAGTCCCTCACTATTATTGTTATTGTTGATTTCTCCTTTTATAACTGTTATCATTTGCCTTATATATTGAGGTGCTCCTAAGTTTAGTGCATTTATGTTTCCAATTGTTATGTCTTCTTCTTGGATGATCCTTTGATCATATGTAGCATCCTTTGTCTCTTGTAACAGCCTTTAAAGTCATTTTGATATGAATGTTTTGAAACAGAGGTGTTGCCTGATTTCATCTTTGTAGCACCTAACATAAGTTTAGGTACACAGTTGGCATTCTCCAAAAAAAAAAAAAGCAATCCCTAGATTTATAATTATTAGGTCAAAGATTATGAATGGCTTCTTAGCTCTTCATATTCATTTCCCTGCTATTTACCTAAAGAGTTATATAGCTTTCCATGACGTAATCAATATACAAGTTTCATCACAGTAAGACAGTCCTGACTATTAAATTTTTATAATTTCACTAGTTTCATCACTTAGTAAAAAGATGCCCTTATTTAGAAGTCTTTGATTTCTAACGAGGGTTTTTTCCTTAAAATTTTAATTTTTTCTTGGCTCATTTTTCTTTCTAAAAATCATCTCTTTATAAGCAAGAATTTCTTTAAAGAGCTTTCCATCAGCAAAATTTGTGCGTGTGTGAAGGAGGAATAGGAAAAAGAGGAGAAGGAAAGAGAGGAGGGGATGAAGAAAGGGAAAAAGGAGAATACAAGCCCAACTGTTGCACTCCATAAAGTAGATTTAAATGGGTTCCATTCAGGTAAGCCATCTTAATGAAATTTAAAAACATATCAAGTTCACCTTTTCAAAGGAGATGTTGGTAAATGAAGTTAGGATATTCATGTATATTCAGAACTCTTAAACTTTGCTCCCAGCATCAAATGCTAAAATAGTATACAGCACATAAACATCTTTGTTCTGTTGAAAGGGATATCACTCAGGTCAAAATGTCTCTGTGGCATACTTTCACTCAGGAGACTGTTCAAGGCACTAACAAGGACTACAGCTTCAGAAGCTAAAATCAAGTGCCTTTGCTATGAAAAAGCATATGATTTTCCTCTGTTTATATGTATTCTTAATTTTAAAATTAATTCTAGCTTCTTATAAGGAACTTTAGAGAATATATTTAGACAATGAAGGCTTAAATGTACATCAGCTTTGTTATTTGTAAGAATAAAATTCGTATAAAGGAAAAGAAACGTGATAAGAATCCCCCTCCTATTAAACTTTTGTAGGTGCTTTTCATTGTTGCTTTTTTCACAACAGTTGAGGTACCTCGCTATTGTGCAGAGATTAAATAAACTGCCAAGATCACATAGTTATTACATGAAAAGGCTAGAACTCTACTCAGGTCTTTCAGACTCCAAAAGGCCTAGACTTCTTCACTGGCTACCATGTTAGACATAATTTTAGTTTCTGAGGCAAACTAACCTATAAATTTGCAAAGTAGATTGATTAAAAACAGTGCAACATACTAGGCAATGAGGTGAACTGTGCCATTTTTCTTTCTTTACTGTGAAAACTATGATTCTGTCCAAGGAAATCCTGTGCAATCCCACCCTCAAGACATACTCCTTCATTCTATGTACTCATTTTTTTGCCAGTAATTTTATCACCCAGCATCATAGAATGTTTGAAGTGGAAGAGGTTTTGAGGGTTGTCTGTCCTACTTTATATGCCTCAGATATTGTGAAATAAAGGTTTCCAAATTTGCTTGAGTCTTTACATTTGAATTTGAGAAAAAGTGAGATCAGTTAAAAATTATTTGTGTATTATTTGAACCACAATGAAGTAGCTCATAAGTGATTAATGGGTGAGTAAATAAAAGAATGCTTATTTTCCCCATGATATTTTTAATTTTTTTTCTTTTGGTTTTATTTATTTATTTGTCAAATGAGACAGAACAGTGGTTCTAGCAGTGTATAGATTTTTTTTCAAGCACCAGGTACTGTCCACTGTCATAACAAACTACTTAAGAAGAAATGGCCTTTTGGTATTTTGCTTTTCTCTATGTCCTGATGGGGAAGAAATGGCAGACTTTTTCTATATACAATATGTAGGTGTTATTATAAACCTGGTTCAGGTACATAGTCACCTCTAGGAGGTGAGAGAAAGTTCTCTCGTCTCTATATCTAGAATAGCTGGATTCTTCTGGCTATTGATTTACTTTTATCTGCCAAGAGGCAACATTTTCACACTCACCACATTTGCCTCTTTATGTTACATGCTAGGAAACTCAGACCCAGTGACACTAGTTTTCCTGAAACATTTGAAATTCTAATCGCTCAGTCATGTCCCACTCTTTGCAACCCTCTAGACTGTACTCTGGAGAAGGCAATGACAGCCCACTCCAGTACTCTTGCCTGGAAAATCCCATGGACGGAGGAGCCTGGTAGGCTGCAGTCCATGGGTTCGCTGAGAGTTGGACACAACTCAGTGACTTCACTTTCACTTTTCACTTTCATGCATTGGAGAAGGAAATGGCAGCCCACTCCAGTGTTCTCGCCTGGAGAATCCCAGGGATGGCAGAGTCTGGTGGGTTGCCGTCTATGGGGTCGCACAGAGTCGGACACGATTGAAGCAACTTAGCAGACTGTACCCCTCCAGGCTCCTCTGTCCACGGAATCCTCCAGGTAAGAACATTGGAATGGGTAGACATTCCCTTCTCCAGGAGATCTTTCCAACCCAGGGATTGAATCTGGGTCTCCTGCATTGCAGGTGAATTCTTTGCCACCTGAACCACCAGGGAAGCTCTATGGCATATAGTTTGTATGTGAATCACATGTCTGGTTCTAGGACTCTTTCTCATTTTCCCCTATCTTCATTTACCATTTACCGTTTGCTTGTCACTATTTTTAATATCATGTCACTGTAAACATTGCCCCTGTTGAAATAAGATAAAGTTTAATATATGCATCAAGATAAAAATGTTCACAGACAAAAAAGAATTAAGAATATATGCACATTCATACTTTCAATGCTGCATATATTTTTAAAAAATTAAATCACATTTAATGTTAATTTTTCCCCCTCTCAAAGCATGTGAAAGTTGGCAATCTTATTTTAGCTTCTGCATTACTCTCCTGGTTGAGGACAGAGCATTCCCATCTACAGGGTATTCATTTCAGGTCTGCTGTCTGGAAACGGATCTTACTTTAGCTTCCATTTGAGAGACAGAATTCTACTCCCAAATTGAATCGCCAATACCCTAGAATGATTACTTGGAGGAGTTAGCTGTAAAGGCAAAAATTCCACAAGGTGTTTTTTTTTTTTTCCGGTCTTGCTAATGATTTGGAGACTGAATCTAACATCCAGCAGTGCTTCGCTCTTCTTTATCTGGTGAGGGAATGACTTGGTCTTGGTCTGCAGCAGGGAGAAGGCTCTAACAATGTGGTCTTGGTGGGGAGGGGAGACTTCCAGCACAGGACATGGTGCAGGTTGTGGACACCGGTACACCTTGTCTAAATCTTGGATGGGAAGGTTAAAATAGGACTTAACGATGAAAGCCTTCTCCCCCAAAGCCCATTAAACTGTGCGGAAATCATGACACCTAAGAATTGTTTCACAGAGTATTGATGAAGTTTGGGAGTGGGAAAATCATTACACATTTCTAAGATGCCATGATTATCCAGCCAGTTTTGAGGATTCTTGCAAAAGCCAAATAAGCAGAACATTATTCCAAAAATGGCATTTATTTCAACTCCTCTATTCCTGTTGGGCAACAGTCAGCTGGGGTGAGCCTTGGACTGTGTGTTGAACTAAGCTAATAAATACTTAATGTATTTACTATATTTCAGAGAGATGTGTGCTTGCAGACTTCTGTGGTTGCTTTATTTTGCTTGTCTTTTTTCTGTGAGTTTATATGTATATATAAATTAAATGCATATCATGTAAATATATAGGACATTAATCTCATTACTTATATATGAAAATACATATTTTTTGGAAGTGTGTTCTTGAGTACCTGGTATATGTTGGGAACTGACATAGAATTGAGAAAACAAGGAAAGGTGGTCTCTTTCCTTATGAAGCTCCCAATAGAGCGAAGGAAATGGACAATGATTGTGGTTCACTAACAAAATGCTAGGATAAATAGGATGGTTCATTAACAAAATGCAGGGACTTAGAGGGATAGAGAGGAGGAGGAGTCAGAAAGTGCTTTGAAGGCTATGTTTCATGAAGCATGCAAGGATACATAGAAATTTGTTAGCTTTACAGTGTTTCTATTAAAGGGTAGAAATTTATCAGCTGCAAAATGAATGTGGAAGCAGTCTGGGCTGAGTGAGTATGCTTCTGCATGCAGAAGCATAGAGGTTGACAAGTTTGAGAAACTGAGAAATTTCATTATAACTTTCATGTCATTGAGTACTAGGGCCTGAAGTCATAAGTGTAAACAGGACTTTGCATTTCATGATGAATTTTGCTGTATATGTCTCAGAGCATTCAAACAGGAATAATACATAGTGAGATCCATCCTTCCTAAGATTACTCCAAAGGCTTAATTGCTTTACCATCAACTCCCAAGAGTTATTAACATGTTGATGCTAATCTGTCTATTAGAGCTGTTACCACAGTCCATGACAAAGGCAATACAATTATAATTAGGGTCTCTCTGCAGATATGGCATGTATAACCCAATCACCTTACAAGTTCTTAAAAAGACTATTGGTGTGTACGCTAACTATAACTTGAGTTTTTCTCTGAAATACCTTAACCATTCCATGCAGCATTCATATTCAGTAAGAATGTCTATGACTTTTTTCTCCCATGATACACAGGGAATATCATTTAGTAAAAATAAAATTAGTCTAGAATCAGAGATTTAGTTATAATACACTCCTATCATCCGCAGAATCAGGAATCATCCCAGGAGAATGAAAATATGGAGATCTTTTAGCCTACGACCTCATGTGGCAAAAAGGTAAATTTGAGTCCTAGACACATTAGGACTATTTCTATAGTTGTACAGTTAATCCTTACTTAAATCTCTCATCTATATATCAATATTTTATCTATAATTCATCTGTATATCAATGGCACCCCACTCCAGTACTCTTGCCTGGAAAATCCCATGGACAGAGGAATCTGGAAGGCTGCAGTCCATGGGGTCGCGAAGAGTTGGACACGACTGAGCAACTTCACTTTCACTTTTCACTTTCATGCATTGGAGAAGGAAATGGCAACCCACTCCAGCGTTCTTGCCTGGAGAATCCCAGGGACAGGGGAGCCTGGTGGGCTGCCGTCTATGGGGTCACACAGAGTCGGACACGACTGAAGTGACTTAGCAGCAGCAGCAAGATTGTATTTGAAACAAAAAGAGAATAACGTCCAGACTCTGTCACTCTAACATGGATATCATTATGTATACAGATTATTTCTAAACTTTTTCCTAAACATATGTATGTTTAGTTGAAATTAGGAGGTCTAACTTTATACCCCCTTTAATCTTACATACACACAAGCATACACACAAAGATACATAGCTTCCATAATAGCACATATATACACACACATAAAGTATATGGGTGGCTATTTATTTTTATAATAATAGGACCATACTAAACCAATACAATATTGTAATTAGCCTCCAATTAAAATAAATTTATATTAAAAAAATAAGTATTTTGAATCTTACTTTTCTGTCTGAATTTATCATGGGCCATTTTCCTGGTTCTAATATTTTTAATAGCCTCAAATACTGTGTAAAGTTAATTAGCATTTTATTTAATTGTTAACCATCCCACTTTCAATGGCTATGAACACACTTTTCCATTTCCTCCTCATGATCTTTTGTCTGCAGAAACTGAGAAAAGTATCTTAAAGAGTATAGAGGCTGGACTAAGAACCTAGTGATCAGGATAGAAGTGGAAGAGTCAACTGGGTTGGGAGGTAGTGACTCATTGCATGGGGAGATGGAAGGAAGGATGTGCTCTGACATCATTATATTCCCAAGGTCATCACAAATTTAATTCAGACCAGTACATTTCTCTTATAAAAAGAAGCCAAGTCCATAGATTAAAATAATGAAGTATTTGAGATTTGAATGAAAAGACTTTCTGGTATAATCACAAATTTTATTTGATTAAATTCTGTAAACTTGCAGTGTCGTATTTCACAAAGTGTGAAATATTCCACAGTCACAGGTCTACCCCGGTCCCATCCATCTGCCCTGAGGGGTTACCCTCTAAGTTCTGACAAGGCTCGCAGACCTAACCTTATTTATTGTTGTTTTATTATTCGCCCTTTTCACACCCTTTCGCAGAATCAGAGCCATGTAAATAATAACAATAGATAATGAGACAATACAGTGATTAACAGTAATAGACAATAGACTATATATGGTGCTCTTTGAGAAGTCTGTACAATGAATCCATGTCAGCCCTGCGGATTATGTCCACAACCAACAGATAAGGTGCTTTCAAAGCCTGGTTGGTCCACACTGATTCCAAATTAAGAACTCCTTGTTCATCTGAGAGGATGTCATCGAGCGTGTTCCTCCAGCATGGAGCAGAGGAAAATATGACCCCAGGGAATTCTGTTCTATCAGCGTTTGTTGTGGCTTCTTCTCATGAGAATGCACCAGGGTACTCAGCATTTCCGTTTCCCTTCTGCCGAAGCGTGTGAAAATGGAGAGTAATAAAACAGCAAAAACAACCAGAGAGTTGCAGTCAAACTCTCTCTCGCCTCAGGACGCAGAGTTTGGGCTGGCTTTCTGTGTTTGGCCAAAGGATAGCACAGGAAATGGGAGTGGAAAGTTCTCTTTTTTTTTTTCTCTCCTTGTTAACATTATCTCAAGTGTATCCTTTGGATATAACCTCTGAATATAACCAATTACATTCAGTTATTAATGATTAACTTTAGACAGTTGGTGGATCGTTTGCATAAAAGTCATTTGTATCTCCTTTATATCAAAACATATACTTAGTAAATAATTTTGTTTCTCTGCTTTTTGGTGTCTTACCCAAATGATTAATTCTAAACCTTCCTCTCTTTCTCTTTTGTCTTTATTTTTTCCCCCAGCCTGTTATTGCTGTAGGTACTAAAGAAGAGTGAAATGATCTCAAGCTAGGTCATAAAAGAGAGAAATCTAGGAGATGGAGAACCTGGAGCATTTAGCTTTTATTGACACATGGCTCAGCTTTTCAATTGTATCAAAGCAATTGTATCAGCTTTTCAAAGCAATAAACACTCTTTGGGTGTCCATCTCCCCAAGGTGCTCCAGGAGGCAGGGAGAGGTGGAGAGGAAAAACACAGTAGGATAGCCTCCTTATATGCGTGGCCATGCTTTGGGGAGAAAACCCAAGTGCACATTGGTTAGGGTTATAAGCTAGGAACGCACACTGTGCTGTGGGAACACACATGCTGAAGCATTTTATTCTGCCTGGAGGGTTCCTGGGAAGCTTGGCACCGACTGACTGGACTGTCCCAGGCAATATAGATTAATAAGGCACTAACTTTCAACCTTTTCTAACTGAGACTTACAGTTCAAAATTATTTTATATGCCTATTCCAAACACACAAACCCATGCACATGTACTTAAGTGTTATAAAATAATATTCTGTGATGCGACCCCATGGATTTGGGCAATTTGTTTAACTTTTATGAATTTGAGATTCCGTGCCTATAGAAAAATCATATGTGGCTACTCTCTACCTGACCAGAATTAAAGGAAATAATACTTGTAAACAGCTTATTGTAGTGGGGAGAATCAGGGAGGTGGGCATACTAGGCATACTGATTGGTTTGGTAGAGTTTCCCCACCATGCATAACAAGATCAATCTGATGAGTGATATGCCTGAAAGTTTACAGAATACAAGGTGGAAGTGAAAAATAAACAGCTTACCAAGGGCTTCCCTGATGGCTCAGATGGTAAAGAATCTGCCTGCAAAGCAGGACACCCATGTTCTATCCCCAGTTGGGAAATTTCCCTGGAGAAGAAAATTTTAACGCACTCCAGTACTCTTGCCTGGAAAATTCCAAGGACAAAGGGGCCTGGCAGCTATATAGTCCATGGAGTTGCAAAGAGTCGGACACAACTGACAACTAACAAAAGGGTCTGCACACAGATCATGTGTGTGTCAGTGAATACATGTGCACCCAGATCATGTGAATCAGTGAGTATATGTGTACACCTTTGTGCATGTGTATGCATGTGAGTTTGTGGGGAGTTTGTGTGTGTATGTGAGCTTTCCTACCTGAGTGGAGACTGGAGAGGCTAGTGTCAGTACACAGACTAAATTCGAGTCTCCTTTATTCGATAACCTCTTCACCAGTCCCAGTGAGCTTTGGTTAAACCAACAAGCTCAAATCTTTTCTGGAACCTTCCTCTTAACAACAGACCGCAGTCTTTCTATGACCTTGACAGTGTTACCTCCACTTTCTGAACTTACTCTTCCCTACATATATACTACAGTATATTAAACAAGATTAATAAGTTTTTAAAAATCTCTTAGAAAATGAGAAGTTTATTTCAAGCATAATCTTCTAGGAATACTGATATTTAATCATGGTCATAGAGAGAGAGAGAGAGTTGTAGGTACATAGTAAGAACTAATATTCATTGATCACTTATCATATTCCAACTCTGCGGTACATACTTTACATGCATCAACTCATGTAAGGCTCATGACATCCCTATAACAAAATTGTTATCATGCCCATTATACAGAGGCAGAAAGCTTGCTCAGGGTTATGAAGTTAGTGAATGCCACGACTTGCATTCAAATTTAGATACAATGCCTCTAAATGTGTATCTTTCTGTAGCTCCTTTACAGAACTCCAGACCTTTGGAGACTGCATTTGAAAAACCCCTCAATTTAGATAATCTATCTCTGAGTCCACATTTTTGCTCTAGCAAACAATCACTTCACAAGTGACTTCATGAGGCTATAAATAAACTAACTTCTACAACTCTTTCCCACATCCAGGAATATATATACGTATATACACATATACACACCAAATATAAACATATGTTCATATAAACATACATGTCTACCTAGACAAATACATATTTACCAATATGAATAAACTATATATAAAAGAATAAATTATATATCATGGATGTATATGAATAAACTATGATGAACATATATTACAAACGCATATGATGAACTAAATGAAGGTTGCCATGATACAAACACTAAGTGTGCAATAGGTCCATGATACAGCCAGGACAATGCCATTTCTTCTGAGCCGTATACAACCCTGGCCTCTGTCTAAGCCAGCACCGAAGACTGGAAAAGAGCCAAACTAGGAAAGTGATCTTCACACCTAATCAAGCTTCCGTTTTGCAAGCTACGATGAATTATAAATCCTGGATAACAAATCAGGCCCTATTTATTGATCCCGGTCCTTGTCATTATGCAGTTCCTTCTGCTGGGGTTGAGAGCAAAAGACTCTATTTGCAATTCCAGGGTAGCATTCTGAGACACATTAAAGAGTATTTATTTTCAGTGAAACCCATGCTTAGCTCCAGGGAAACACAATTGTTAAATATAATGCATATTTACTATTTTGCCTTGAAAGAGGATTAGTGAAGGCGGACATTGCTTTAATTTCTTCCATGTGGCTCTGAGAGCCGGTGGTTAATTTCCTCTCCATACTTCAAGAGGACTTTGTGGTTAAAGAGTTAAAGGCTAATTAGGCTCCCTGTCAAAAGCAACAAAATCCTGGCTTCAATGGATTCCCTCTGACAAAAACACCTTTTACTCCAAGGCTCCCACCTGGCCCAGTTTCCAACTTCTGATTGGAGTTCACCCTGAGTGAGGGCTCCTGGAAGGAACAGGAGGCTTGTCTCCCAGATGCGCTGGAGTCAGGGAGTCAAAGCTCGATTTACATAGAAAAGAAGCTTGCATTTTTCAGTTGTGGTTGTAGCGAGTGGGGATGGAGACCTGGCAGATGGTGGGAACCAGACTGTTAACTCGGAGCACTGAGTAAGAGAGGCAGGTGGGGCAGTAATTCATCAGCCTCCCTGGACACATCTTTATTACAGGAAGTTAATAAAACGACCTATCTTTTTCCTGTGTGAGGATTAGAAACTATAGGGAAAATGTATCAGAACTTCCAAAATCTCTTTATAGCTCTACGTCTTATGAGGTTGTTGGGAGAATAGAGTGCTGCTGCTGCTAAGTCACTTCAGTCGTGTCCGACTCTGTGCGACCCCATAGACGGCAACCCACCAGGCTCTGCCGTCCCTGGGATTCTCCAGGCAAGAACACTGGAGCGGGTAAGCAAGGCTAAAAAGATACTTGCACTTTGCTTGGCACATAACAGGGCTCCCACTGCTGATTCCTCAATCCTTTCCCTCCTGACCCATAATAGCTTTAACTTCCGAGGACGCTCAGTCAAAAACCATTTTTCTACTTACAGTCTGAGTCACATGGGACAATAATAGCAGGTAATACTAGCTGAACACTTACTGTATGTCAGAAATGAGTGCAAATAGTTTATATGTATGAATTTATTTATTGCCTTATTTCCTTCTCTCAAACGCTCAAGTGGTAACTCTTTTGCAACAAAAAATAATATATAACATTAATTGAATACTTCTTGTTCTAAGCATGTACATAACTATATTAACTTATTCTCCCAACATTGTTAAATAAGTACCATTATTATTCTCAGTTTTAAAGATGAGTAAACTGAGTCACAGAGTGATTTCATAATTTGCCTAAGGTTATAGAGCAAGGCCTAGTATTCCCATGAGCAGTGGGGTCCCAGAGCTCTTGTTCTTGACCCTCCTCAAGTCATATTGCCATTCCAGACTTGATTCCCTCATTTGTAAAATTTGATTAAAGCAATGACATCAATATCTAGGTCATGATTGAATAAGCTAGCAAACTTGAAAACACTTTACAAATGCTACCATGGTATGTGAGTGTTAGGTATTATTGTAATTATGGGAATTATCACAGTAAAACCAAAAGTCAATATAGACTATTAAACACATGCTGAGTTTATTGGAAGGGGAAAGACAAGATAAGCATTTGTTGAATACCTACTAGCCTACTATGCGCTACTTTTTAAAAAAGTAACTCCTCCTCATTTTGCTATTTTTATCACCAAGGTATGAAAGAGCAAACAGAAGCTCAGGAAAGTTCAGCAATGTGTTCATATGACTCATCTGGGAAATAGCATAGGCAGAATTAGAAACCAAGCTTGATCAAGTCTGAGACCTACTGTCTTTTAATTCACCATGACTGTGTGTGCAAACAAAGGAGATATATTAATCTCTCCCCAGGGAATTTTGTCATGTGATGCTCATGTGGGTCTCTTTTAAAAGTAATTATGAATGGAGTTATCTATTGGAATATTGTACAATTGAAAATAAAATGCTTTCTCCTAAGATTTCTCATTGCCTTGAAAGTCAAATTTTCCAACCAGATTTTCATTATATATGTTCAGTCTATCTGGATCATTCACTAAAATATCACTGGATCTCCTTTACATACTTGGGTTTCAGATCTGGTGCTAATAATTTACCTAAAGATAGATTTCTAGGAAGGAGAGTGAGTTCCACGTGCAGCTAGGTTTCATAGTTATTGCCTTTAAACACCCTGAGTCCTAAAGCCACATGTGAGATTCAGAACAAAATGGGTTCAAGTCTTTGCTTTTGCTTTTATTGTGTAATTATAAGCAAGTCGTGTACTTTTCAAGCCCTTATTTTTCTCATCAGAAAATGGGATTATTACACCTGCTATATGGGGTGAAATTAAATGGTGGTTGTCACATAGTAGGGGCCCAATAAATGTTAATTTTCTTCCTACCAGTTCCCCTCTAGAACAGAGTTTTGGATTAATAGAAGTGCAGGCAGAGGCATTATCTTTTCCTGGGATCCAGGAAAGACAGGATGAAGATAACTTCATATTAGAGGACTAGAGAAGGATTTACCGAAAACAGTTAACTTCAGGTTTTAGGGTAAGGAGGGCATATCCATTAGGATGCCTGATACTCAGCACATAAAAGAATGACTTTTAAATGCCATCCATTCTGGGGTTAAGGAGAAAAACTATGTAGTGGCTAAAGATACTGGTGAGAGATTCCAGGGGTCCCCAACCCCTGAGCTTCAGATCAATACTTGTCCGTGCCCTGTAGGCAACCAGGCCACCCCATCCCATCCATGGAGAAGTCATCTTCCATTGCACAGGTCCCTGGTGTGAGCAAGGTTGGGTACCACTGATAAATGGGATGGGTGTGGGGGGGTTAGGAGCTTACCTTTATGCTCATTTCCTTCCTAGTAACTTAATGAGAATTGTCATCTGCTTATTGAGCCTGAAGTCACTCTTTTCCCTGGTCTTGGGTGCTATTTATACCTAGGCCTCTCTCGACAAAGGGACATTCTTCTTGAGGGAAGTGACTTCTGGGCTGGATCCCTATCTTCATTTTTCTCATTAGATGAGGAGGCTATTGGCTAACATTTATCAGGAAAGTTGTGATTTGGAGCAGCCAGGAGACACTCCCACCAAATTAAACTTCTTCTAATTTCTTGAACAGTACAAACCCCTTTAGGCCTGGGGGAATCTGTACGAGCTTTTTTCTCTTTCGTTCTTTGCCCACACTGCTCATCTTTGCTTGGTATCTTTCAGGTGTCATTTATTCAGAGAATTGTTCTTTGACTCCACTCATCTCCCCAAGACTATCACTCCTTGCTGTATGTTTACAAACACTTAATTGCACTGTTTCTGCACAACACAATTCTATTTCTTTGTTCACCGTATTTCTCTCCCAAGTACTTTGTATCCTCAGTGGCAACTTGCTCTGTCTTGCTCACTGCTGCATCTTAGTGCTTCACACCATATGTAGCGTATAATGGGCACTCAAATGATGTTTATTGAATGAGTTTATAAAAGAGTGATTGAGTGTGTGGAAGTGAATGAGTCAAGTTAGTGTGCTGTAGCAGGAAGAATACTGGATTGTGAATGAAAATGCCTTGGGACCATTCTTAACTTCAGTTTTGACCCCTTGGCCACTTTAATTTCTGATGCCTAAAGACACTTATGCTATTATCTCAGAGGGCTGTGGGAATTAAATCAAGTGCCTGGTGTGTGCATGGTGGATGCTTGATTCAAGTGGTCCTTTCCCACTGTAAGAGGGATCACTGGTGGGGGTTGTTACATTACCAGGGGTTCCAAATCCAGCAGAGCTATTGGAGACCCTTAGTCAAAACACCCTCTTCAGAAGCTGCTAAAGATAAACTGAATCAAGAGGAGTTGACTCAGAAGGTAGGTTTCCAAAGCTAGGGACCTGTTTCCTTGCCTCTCCATCTGCAAGGGGACTGCGGATATATGTGTGTGGAGGGGTAGGAGTATAGATGCCATCTCTGGGTGAGAAAAGCCTCTTTCAGGAAGGCTCTCACTCTGGCACAAGTGACCCAAGTCATAAAGGTGATTCATTTTCCAGTTTCCAAGGCTTCAATGGAACATATATAAAGTGCCTGGGCTGGAGAGAGGCACACCTCCTGCCTTTCCCCTGCAACAGCCTCAGCATTACAAGGAACCCTTATGGGTACGGAACTGCTCCTGAGCTTTGCTGGAAACGTGAACGCTGTGCATACACAGAAGCACTCACACATGGTGCTGGGTGGGATGTTCTGCACATAACTCACCAATGTGCTGGGCCAGGGTTACGTTCCATTGAAATACCTCAGCAAAAAGTCACAGAGACAAAATCAGAGATGCAGGGGCTGGAAGCTTCTGTCAGCCTCTTGTTTGAGAAATGCTTCCTGTGATTCCGAATTCCAACCGTGGTACATAAAGGGGCTGAAGACTGGACCCTTAGTGAATCATGCCTTTACGAGGGATGGGAGGGCCCTGGAGGACACACATCCCAAATGGGCCCTGGCAGGCAGGCCCCCTGCAAATGCTCTTTGGCAAGCCCAGCTCATGGGAAAGTATGATTTCCTGCTTGCCGAGGATGCCTGGAAGTCTGTGCGTTTTTTTCTTTTCATTTATTTTCTGCTTTGCCGTGGGATTTGGGAAAATCTAGAGCATCTCTCAGCATTTCATGTGGTGCTTATTAAACTGTTTAGTAATCTGTCCTAGGGGAGGAGTTTGGACTTTGAGGCAGGACTAAACTGAGCTTAATGCTCAGCTTTCCACTCCCCAGCTGTGTGACCATGGACATGTCACTTAACCTCTCTGAGCCTCTATTTACTCGATCTGTAAAAATATAATCTTTGGGGGCCTTGCTTTAGAATTTAAATGAGACAACATGTGTGAAGTGCCTGGCAACTAGGACACTGCCTCCCTTTCCATTTTACTACACTTTTTGCTTTTTTTCTTTTAATGAGTAAGAATTATTTAGAAAACTTGTTGTTTTCTCAGATGTAAACTCAATCAAGGGCCAGAGAATATATGATTATTCCCACATAGGAAATATATGTACTATTTAAAGTTTATTTATAACTTTACCTAAAAGTTCAAGTTATTTTTTTTCTCAGCTTTTCATTCATACCTGTGATTGTTCCTTTTTCCTCAGGGAAAAACAGCACCCTATTAAGTGACTGGACCGTTTATGACACCAGGAACAACAACTAAGAAGTCTTTCAGACTCTGGTTATTTATATTTCATTTATAAACGTTTTACATTTGGCTTACAATAAAATTACATATTCAGTGGGGTCAATAAACAGGAGCACAGAGAACAGAAGTAAGATAGATTTGAAACAGGGTGCCTTGCTAGCGAGGCTGAGAGTCTCTAGTCAGTTGCCCAGCTTGCAAAGCCCTCTGAGGATGGGAGATTAGACCCCAGGATGGGAATTTGTCAAGGAAGAGCAGAACGCTCTGTGAAGCTCCACTGATGGAGGAAAGAGCATCTCCCTTGGGTTTCCTAAAGTTTGTTCTCTTAAATATCCATGAAGAAAGAGTAAGGATCCCCAACCAAGATTACTGGCTGCAGTCTCAGTGTAATTGTGTGGTAATCCACATTATCATATCAGTACAGTTTCCAAAAACTTCAAAACAGTGGATTAAATCAGTGACCAATGGAAAGATAGTTCTACCAAGAGCACTCAATCCAACTTCCCCTTTCTAAGTGGTTAATTATGTCTATGGAAATTTCTGGATCTGTCATAGTGATGATAAGGCATTGACTATCGTAGAGATGTTTTAAGGCATCATCCTTAAAATATAGCAAGGTACCACAAGTTTATCAAAAGTAAGAAGTAAATGAAAAAGTAAGAAAGAAGAGTTAAAGTCAAAAAAGGGGGGAAAGAGATTCAGAATGTCCTTCAGGTTTGTTAGGAAAAGTGCCTAATTTTCTAGCATCCCAACAGTCACTAAAAAACACAAAAGGTGTAAAATGAAAATATAATTACACAATTTACAGTCCATGGAAGAAATGTTGGCATACTATATGCATTAGGTACTTAAAACGCTTTCTTACCGATCCTGTCAAATCCTTGCAAAGTGACTAGTATCATCTCTCAACCGTAGCAGGAATCGGAGGAAAAGAAATCTAGCCCAAGTTCCTATAGCTGCTGTTTTTCAGTCACTGAGTCATGTCAGACTGTTTGCAACCTCATGGACTACAGTGCGCCAGGCTTCCCGGTTCTTCACCATCTCCCAGAGTTTGCTCAAACTCATGTCCATTGGGTGGTGAAGCCATCCAACCCATCTCATCCTCTGTTGCCCATTTCTCTTCTTGCCCTCAATCTTTCCCAGCATTAAGGCCTTTTCCAGTGAGTCAGCTCTTTATATCAGGTGGCCAAAGTATTGGAGCTTCAGCATCACCCCTTCCAATGAATATTCAGGGTTGATTTCTTTTAAGACTGACTTGTTTGATCTCTTTGCTGGCCAAGGGACTCTCAAGAGTATTCTCTAGCACCACAATTCAAAAGAATCAGTTCTTTGGTGCTCAGCTTTCTTTATGGTCCAACTCTCACATGCGTACCTGACTACTGGAAAAATCATAGCTTTGACTAGATGGACCTTTGTTGGCAAAGTAATGTCTCTTTTTTAATATGCTGTCTAGGTTGGTCATAGCTTTTCTTCCAAGGAGCAAGTGTCTTTTAATTTCATGGCTGCAGTCACCATTTACAGTGATTTTGGAGCCCAAGAAAATAAAATGTCACTATTTTTACTTTTTCCCCATCTATTTGCCATGAAGTGATGGGACTGGATGCCATAATCTTGGGTTTTTGAATGAGTTTTAAGCCAATTTTTTCACTCTCTCCTTTCACTTTCATCAAGAAGCTCTTTAGCTCCTCTTCACTTTCTGCCATTAGATGCCAAATGGTATCATTTGTATATCTGAGGTTGTGGATATTTCTTATTTCTCCTGGAAATCTTGATTCTTGCTTGTGGTCCATTCAGCCAGGCATTTCTCATGATGTACTCTGAACAGAAGTTAAATAAGCAGGGTTATTATATGCAGCCTTAATGTACTCTTTGCCCAATTTGGAACCAGCCCATTGTTCCATGTTCAGTTCTTTTGACCTCCATATTCTCAGGAGACAAGTAAGGTGGTCTGGTGTTTCCATCCCTTGAAGAAATTTCCATAGTTTGTTGTGATCCATACAGTCAAAGGTTTAGCATAGTCAATGAAGAAGAAGTAGATGTTTTTCTGCAATTCTCTTGCCTTGCTATGATCCAACAGCTGTTGGCAATTTGATCTCTGGTTCCTCTGCCTTTTCTAAAGCTGAGTTAGGATTTAAAGTCAAGTGTTTGTTTTCTAGTCAATATTCTTATCACTACAGGATGCTATTTTCTCTTCTCTATGCATGGAGAGGCTTCAGTAGACATAAAACCATGATTTTAAAGTCTCAAACAAGTCTTTTCCCAAATACTGTCTTCTATTGAAAGACTTATGGAAGTTTGGGAAATCAAAATTGATACCTCCTATTTTCCTCCTAATCTCAACTTTGTAGCTCCCTAACACCCTAAACTCCTGAAATACAGGCCTTCTATACATTTTTCAGAGACAGGCTTTTGTGTTTGTAGAAGACATATTGGTGCTTCACTATGCTTTTCACATCTTTCCTTACTTCTTAAAAAGCTTTCCAGTATTCAGGAGAAAATGAAATCAATGGCCTAGTTTTAAGGCATATTTTAGAAGAAGGGATCTAGTGGAAATTTATATGACTGTTGCTGCTTTAAGTGTTTTAATTGTTCATTACCCAACTCCTTTCCAAATAATATCCCTGATGGAGGTTGATCCTATATCATCGTGTACATGGTCTGGCATGGAAGTGGTTCTCATGATCTGTTTCTCTCTGCTGGCTCACATGGGCAATCCTCCAGCACAATCAGGAAGCAAGCTATGACCTAAGTCAGCCAATGAGAGCCTTGCTGCCAAAGGCACGAGCCCATCAAGATCAGACCATGACAGCAGCGCTGCCAGTGGTGTCAGGCTGGCGGTAGTGACACTGGCACTGGGCCATGAAGATGCGGACGGTATTGACGGTAGAGGTGGTGGCCTCACCCAAGTGAGGATTAGATGATTTAATTCCTCCTAGATTAGCTTCCCCCTGGACTTTACAATATGGGTGTTACTGATTGAATTCATATAACTGAGAACCTTAAAACTGATGAAGAGTATTAAGTTAAGCTATGTAATAGTTTATTTTACTGAGTATTTATTAGAAACTAACCTTTTAAAGTACCATCTCATTTAAAGTGCACAGTTCAGTTCAGTCGCTCAGTCATGTCCGACTCTTTGTGACCCCATGAATCCCAGCACGCCAGGCCTCCCTGTCCATCACCAACTCCCGGAGTTCACCCAAACCCATGTCCATCGAGTCAGTAATGCCATCCAGCCATCTCATCCTTGGTCATCCCCTTCTTCTCCTGCCCAATCCCTCCCAGCGTCAAAGTCTTTTCCAATGAGTCAACTCTTCGCATGAGGTGGCCAAAGTACTGGAGTTTCAGCTTTAGCATCATTCCTTCCAAAGAAATCCCAGGGCTGATCTCCTTCACAATGGACTGGTTGGATCTGCTTGCAGTCCAAGGGACTCTCAAGAGTCTTCTCCACCACCACAGTTCAAAAGCATCAATTCTTCAGCACTCAGCCTTCTTCACAGTCCAACTCTCACATCCATACACGACCACAGGAAAAACCATAGCCTTGACTAGACGGACCTTAGTCGGCAAAGTAATGTCTCTGCTTTTGAATATGCTATCTAGGTTGGTCATAACTTTTCTTCCAAGGAGTAAGCGTCTTTTAATTTCATGGCTGCAGTCACCATCTGCAGTGATTTTGGAGCCCCCCAAAATAAAGTCTGACACTGTTTCCACTGTTTCTCCATTTCCCATGGAGTGATGGGATGAGATGCCATGATCTTCATTTTCTGAATATTGAGCTTTAAGCCAGTTTTTTTCACTCTCCTCTTTTACTTTCATCAAGAGGCTTTTCAGTTCCTCTTCACTTTCTGCCATAAGGGTGGTGTCATCTGCATATCTGAGGTTATTGATGTTTCTCCTGGCAATCTTGATTCCAGCTTGTGTTTCTTCCAGTCCAGCGTTTCTCATGATGTACTCTGCATATAAGTTAAATAAGCAGGGTGACAATATACAGCCTTGATGTACTCCTTTTCCTATGTGGAACCAGTCTGTTGTTCCATGTCCAGTTCTAACTGTTGCTTCCTGACCTGCATACAGATTTCTCAAGAGACAGGTTAGGTGGTCTGGTATTCAAAGTGCACAACCTTTGATATTAGGTAAAGCTATAATTCAGTGTCTCTAAGACAATATTAATTGCACACTGTTGGCATTCTTCATGTTTTCATGTATCACTAACACAGTAAAATGCTGCCAATATACTATGATATGCCATTAATTGTAAGATGTGTTTTGATATCAGAGGTATTAATTTAAAAGTATATTTTAGAATAGATGAATTGCAGCCGGTCATTATTCTCATTTAAAAATGGGACAGCTAGGTCCAGAAAGGTTTAGGAACTTGCTTGAGGTCACATAATTTGCACATGGTAATGTTAAACCTAAAACCACTTGGCTTCAAATATTGAGCTTGAGCTATTAATCACTAAGCTATATTGCCCTATAGTCATCTAACCATTTAGTTGTAGGATTGAAATTCAAGCTCATGTTTGTCTGACTCCAAATTAATAAGGGACAAAACTCACTGAGTATCTATCATATGTCAGGGATAGTGACTGGAGGTTTATGGTTGCCATTTTATTTAATACTGATAATAAACATGTAGATTAGAGGTTACTAATCCCATTTTTGGAGAAGACTCTTGAGAGTCCCTTGCACTGCAAGGAGATCCAACCAGTCCTTTCTGAAGATCAGCCCTGGGATTTCTTTGGAAGGAATGATGCTAAAGCTGAAACTCCAGTACTTTGGCCACCTCATGCGAAGAGTTGACTCATTGGAAAATACTCTGATGCTGGGAGGGATTGGGGGCAGGAGGAGAAGGGGACGACCAAGGATGAGATGGCTGGATGGCATCACTGACTTGATGGACGTGAGTCTGAGTGAACGCCGGGAATTGGTGATGGACAGGGAGGCCTGGCGTGCTGCAATTCATGGGGTTGCAAAGAGTCAGACATGACTGAGTGACTGAACTGAACTGAACTGAGTCCCATTTTGGAGATAAGGAGACTGAGACACTGGCTTGTTAAAAGCCACAGAGCTAATGGAGAGCAGGGCCTTCTGTCTTCAGAGCTACATGTTTCACCTCCTGTACCACTGCTTGTTTTGTCTCTAGCTGAATTTTGCACAAAGCTCTCATGGAGATGGGGCAATGCTTATCTAAAGAAATTAATCCCTGTTGAAAGAATTTTGGACATTGATCTATAGCTACCTCATATTTTACTGCAAACACTATTATTCAAACTATTACTTACACAAAGGGTTTGTTTTTCTTTTGGTACCTCCTTCCTTTGCCCAGTCCTGTCAAATGATATAACTATAGGGACCACTCAGGCTTACCAGGTGGCATTAGTGGTAAAGAAACCACCTTTCAATGCAGGAGACACAGGTTCAATCCCTGTGTCAGGAAGATACAGTGGAGAAGGAAATGGCAACCCACTCTAGTATTCTTACCTGGGAAATCCCATCGACAGAGGAACCCTGCAGGCTACAGTCCATGGGGTCACAAGAGAGTTGGACATGACTGAGCACACAGAGGAACCACTCAGGAAATAGCTTTACCTGTCTGGGCATGTGAAGCTCACAGGGGAATAGCATAGTATGTAGAACCTAAACAAAGAAATGGCAAGGGTTCAGCACCCTCCGTTCTTCTGTGCTCCTTGAGAATTTCTCTACTTTTGCATAGTAGTTATAGCTAACATTATTGCCTCCTATCTTAGTTAGGGCTCTACTGAAAAGTAGAGCCTGTGATGAGGACTTTGGGGCAAGTAGTCTATATGGGAGATGATCACAAGATGCCCAATAAGTGACTGGAGAAAGAAAGATGGGAAGGATAGAAAAACAAAGAGTGCATTTATGAGTGACTGTTTCTGGGGGCCACTGCCAGGCTTTCACTGAGGAACTCTGAAGAACATGACTCAGAATTATCCCGGTGAGGGGTGGGAAGCGGGGGTGTTTGTCCCCTGATTCTCACCTCACTGGCTGAAGGTTTTCTCTTGGGACATTAAATTTGTAGTGCTTCTGGGTTTTAATCTACATGCATTGGTGCAGACTTCCACTGATGTGGAAGAAAGCCCTGAGACAGAGAAGCAGAGAGGAATAGGTACCTGAGACAGGAACTTGTCAGACCCCAAGAACTGTCCAGTCTAGCTACAGGTAAACTCAAAGGTACGTTAGAGGGATGGGATGCATGATCTACACCTTCTCACTGGGGACTGAGCATTGTGTTGCTGTATTTATATTATTAATACTCAACTTAGTAGTATGTAAGTGTCGGTTGCCCTAATAAGCTACATTCTTTCTAAAATCAGAGGCTGTCTTATTTTTCCTGTCTCTGTACCTACAGACAGCCATAATGCTGAGTAGTAATGTGAAGATTTGGAGAAAGGGCTATCCGTGCATAAGCATGGAAGTGAAAATCTGTATAGCTTTCTCCAGGAATTCAAGTGGAAAAGAAGGTGGTCCTCTCAAACACCACTCTGGAACCCATTGCTCCCATGGGGTAGCTTGATTGCAAAAATGCCTTTTGTTCTTCACTCTTCCTATATCCTTACCACTTGAGTGGCAAGGTACTTCCTAGTGCCTCTCATGTTGGGCATGGCCATGTGACTTGTTTTGACCAATGGAGTGTTAGTGTTCATGATGCAAATACAGGCTTGAAATTGTTCGCGTGGTTGCTCTTGCATAGCTTTTGTAATTCTGCATTGTTATGAGAACATACGTGGATTAGCCCACAGGAGGAGGATGGGCAAGCAGAGCAGACCCAAGTTGCTTTGGTTGTTCTGGCTGAGGCCAAACTAGACTAGCCAATAGCCTGTTGTTATCCCACATTTATATGTGAGCCTTGACAACAGCAACCATGCTAACAGGAAACCCATGTTTGAACACAAGCTTATGCACGAGCCCAGGTGAAATCAACCAGTGCTCATACCCCACACTCTGAACCCCACAGACACAGGAGCAAAACAAATGTTTATTGTCTAGGCCACTGAGGTTTGCGGTTGTTTGTAGAACAGCATTTTTGTGGTAATATGTAAGTGATATACCCCATACAGAGTATACTGAGGAATAAACAAAAAAATGGCAAAGTGCTGTTGAAAGGCATATGCTGGGCAACCAGCTAATCTCACTCAGCAGCTATTGATTCCCTGATGGTCACCCACCTGAAGCATGAGTCACAAAAATTAGTGCATTGATAAATTTACCTATTATTACATGTGATCAGCTGCTCGGGATTACTTGTCACCTGTAGGAGCTGCAATCATTAAGACTGTAGATGACTAGAGTTTCAGGTTTGTAAGGCAGAGAAGCAGTGTGAGATGCAGTTGCCAACACAAGGAGCAGCCAGACATAGATGAATTTGGATGGTTTCCTGGAGTTATTGGGGATGCTTGAGGGATTAATGAAGGTCATTTGAAGGAATGAAATATTCTGGGAATGATGGGCATTTCCTGCCATTACTCAACTGAGGGTGGATCCTTACCTCAGTAAAAAAAAAAAAAAAAACTGGCTCTGTGAATTGGTGAAAATGCCATCTGCTACTGCAAATTTTACTCATGGGCTTTTTTTTTTTGAGTAACATTTGCCAGGTTATATAGCATATGATCAGAGACATGGGGCACCTTTAAATGTTGCAATATTTCAAGGCAGAAAAGCCTTTTGTTAAAGAGAAGATGGGAAGAAGCCCAAGTCAAATAACAATTATGAATAATACTCTACTCAGCCCATAACAAAAGGCTCTGGATTTTATAATATGTTCCTGCCAGAGGCCATGTGTAATATTTCCTTGTTAGTAGTTCCCAGCCACTATGAAATCCACAAAACCTCTCCCAGCTGTTTAAGACTTATTCTCCGTCCTTTCTCATTCTGGGACATATCCATAAGGTTTAGAAAATATGACTAAGTTTCCCAACTTGAATGACACTAATAGTAATTTTCTAAGGCTTTGGAGAAAGATGTAAGAAAACCACAGTGCATGTCTGTTTAAAAACTGTTCTGTTTAATGATTTGTACTGTTCCAAAGGTGGAGGGTGAGACAGAACTGTTTAATAAGCTGGCTTTCAATGATCTGAATGATGTTAAAATTTCATTAATAATCAGTACAAATTAAATTACATTAAACCCTGAGGTTCAAAAGTGAAGCATTAAGAAGGAGTTGAGCAGGTAGACAAATTTACTTCCATTTTGTGAAAGAACTTTATAGGACTTTAAACATGTCCTATAAATTCTCCTCTTGACATACATGGGATTGTAGTACTTTATTCTTCTTGAGTCAAACTTCTCTTGAGTAGGAAACAGAAATATAGGCATATTTAAAAATGCAAGAATAGAAATATAAGAAAGTCCTATGAAGAATGAAACCTTGAATGAGAAGAAAGTACCTTGAAAATAATTAAGAAAATATATAATGCAACAAGTCCTCATTTCTCTGGCACTTGTAGCAGGTTGTGGGATCTACTGAGAGCCAACATTTACGCGGCCAGTGACTGAGCCAGACAATGTGCTGAGCATGTGTGTTAACTTGTTTAATTTTTATTACAGTGCATTCACATGGGTACTATTTTTATCCTCATTTCATAGATAAGGAACTTGAGGTTGAAAAAGGTTAAATTCATCACCCCAAATTGCGTAGCTAGTAAGCAGCAGTGCCACTAATCAGCTCCATTCTGGGTGATGCTAGAGCCCATGGTTTAATCACCACACTCAAATGTTTACACCTTTTGATGCTCTACCTGTTCAGAGAGCAAAGTCCCAGTGACCCTCTAATTCCAACAAAAAAAGGTATCAAGGCTGTTTTCTGTTGACCCTTGGAAACATTTGTTAGATGACAATAACTGCATACTAGTCCAGAAGCCTTTTAATTTGTACCTACGTTTTCTTCTTTCTTTAAAACTTGCTATAAGTACTTTGCAATACTTGACCAGTTAAATTGCCTTCTAAATTGGCAAAGCATTATCTTTAATAGTTAAGGCATAATTACCTAGAAGGCTTACTTGTATTGTTTCTCATCCTGAAGAAAGTTAAGCCAGTTAGTTCTCAAAGCAATAGAACAAGAAACTTGGGGTTTTTTCTTATAATCTTGCAAACCTAAATCTGTAAAGGAGTTATAAATGCTGCAAAAGTGCCAATAACCTTGAATTTATGAGCCTTTATACTCAGGGGGACACCAGCAAGGTAGCTTTCACTATCACTGTACCTTTCCCTTCCTTCTGTGGCAGCAATCCCTGGCTTGTGTCTCCTTACAGCATCTTATTGCCCCTGTAACAGTATAAGTGCCCTACTCTGCCTTTGCTAACATTGTTGCAAATCTGGGAGCTTTCTCCTTCTTTAACAATGCCAGTCCTTGCATTCTTGTTAGGAAATTAAGGTCATAAATAATATGTTCAGAGATTTTTAATATATATATTTTTAAATTATCGTTTAAGTGTGATGAGGCCAACAGATCAGGAGGTAACTGTCACTGAAGATAGAGTTTGTTATACTCACAGAAAGGAGCATGCCATGGGCCACTTGGGGAAACACCAGGGTTGGTTAGCAGTTAGGGGAAAGAGGGAAACTGGACAAAAGTTCTCAATTTGTGGCTCCATAAAAAGAAACATACAAGGGTGATCAGACTTAGGATTGGCTGGTTTCAATGACTTCAGTGAACTCTGAGGTGTAAGCTCTCCCAGTTGTCTGGAACCTGGCCCTGGAATGATGAGGGCAGGTAGTAGAGGTGGCTGGGAGAGCCCAACAAGGCAGGTGGCTGGGGGTATGGCTCCGGATTGACTGGTTCTCATTTGAAGGTCATGTTCATGGCCGAGTTGTTTACTACCTCTAGGAACTGGCAGTTCCTGGAAGGAACAATTCTTCCAACATCAGCAAGCCCCCATATGTCAAAGCACCAGAATATTAAAAAAGGGAATTCGTGGTTAATACAAGAGGGAAACTGGGAGGAGTTCATCTTTTTGATGGGACATGTGGCTCCCACGTGTGTGTGTGTGTGTGTGTGCATGCACACATGTGTATACACATGTGAATGTGTGTCTATGCTATATTGGTTTCACAGTTTCACCTGAAGTCTTAGAATTTCTCGTGATTCAATATGCATTTCTAGGAAATGAAGCTTGCACATGGACCACATTATAAATAGCACGCGTCCCCCGTCCATCTTTTGTTGGCTTGGCCTGACTCCAAGGACTCTGAGAAGCACAAGAAGTGCTATACTGACTCTTCCTCCTTTTCTAGGAAGTCATCAATTCTGGGTGGAATTGGAGGTTTAGATCATAGCGGTGGTTCTTTCAAACTCTCATTTTAGCTCCTACTAAACTGAAGGCTCTGGTCATGATTCAAGGTGGAGACTCTCCTCTAGTTCATCCTTCCTCTTAGTATGGTCGGAAGTTATCCCTAAGAGTTGAGCATTTTAACTGACCATTTTTTTTCTTTCTTTCCTTCAATAAGAATATTTGTTATCTTCTATATGCTAACACAAATCCAGACACCTTGAGGATATGCAGAGAGAAACAAATTAAGAAGTTTATAGCCTCATAAAGCTTCTGAGATAAATCTTTTAAACTTTCATCTTTTATTGAAGTATAGTTAATTTCTAATGTATTAATTTCAAGCATAGAGCAAAGTGATTCAGTTATACACATATACATTTATGTGCATTTATGTATTTTTTGGATCCTTTTCCATTGTAGGTTAATACAAGATATAGAATATTGTTCCCTGTGCTATACCATGGGTCCTTGTTGTTTACCTATTTTATATATAGCGATGTGTATCTGTTAATCCCAAATTCCTAACTTAACTACCCACTTTGGTAACCATAAATTTGTTCTCTATGTTTGAGAGTCTATTTCTGTTTTACAAATAAGTTCATTTGTATCATTTTTTAAGATTCTGCATATAAGTGATGCCATAGGATATTTGTCTTTCTCTGCAG
>SJYQ01104659.1:107964-209373 GCA_006410935.1 Redunca redunca | reverse complement strand
CAGAGATTAAACCTTAATAATAGCTCTCTGAAAGTAAAGCTATACTTATTCATTTGATAATTCAAGTTCCTGTTTCATCTTAAATATTGTCTGAGCCTTGAAAGAGACATTGCTTTCAACTGGTGCTAAGAAATATGTCAAAAGTCACTCCTAAGGATGACCCACAGACATGGTAAAGAGTGTCTACACTGGAGAGAAAAGAGTCAAGAGTTGGGGGTCCAGAGCCACATGTATCTGATTTCAGATTACATCTCTGGGTCTTACTACTTCTAGGAACTTGGGCAAGTTGCTTAAGTATCTTAGTCTTAATAAAATAATAATTATTTAAAAGTCATAGAGGAGGAAAGAATTAATTCAATTAGTATTGTTGTCACGAAAACTGAATTTGTGGAAATCCCTTGAAATGATGTCCAATACATATTAAGTATTCAGAAATAAGCTCTATTGCTGTTAACATTACTGTCAATAGTGATGTGTTTAAGGAGGAAAACCACAAACATTAACATTCGGGAAGTCTGAATTTTGGTGCTGATTCTGCTGCTTACTGGCTTGCAGTCCTGGGGTACGTTACGTACTATCTCTGAATCAGAAATAATCACACCTACCTTGCGCGTGTTTCCTAAAACTGAAAGATAATGAGTGTAGGATGCCTATAGCTTATTATTTTCTGGCTTTCACAAGAAGTGGTAGCTGTTATCTAGTGTTTAATTAAGAATCTTAGGCTCCTGGAAAATCAGCTATGTATGTCTGTGGGAGAAGATGAGGGCAGGGAGGTCAAAGGTTCCTTCTGCATTTTGTGATGCTTCTTTCTTTCTTATGACACTGAGTAGAGGCCACTGGTTGGCGCCTGTACAGTATGCCTGCGGTTCCACCCACCCCAACCCATGCCTTTGGTCCAGTCTCCAGGACCTGTGTTTCTGCCGGTCTCTGGAGCTACCTGTGACCACAACTGGAGGAAGTCCAGCCAGCTCAGGGAGCCTCATGTGTGCCTCTGTGTTCTTGGCTGCCTGCCAGTGGGTTCATCTTGCTGGAAGAATGTGTAATATGTAGTGAGATTCTGTGGGGCCTCAGGGTGGGAGGACACTCAGAGCTAAGGAGATCTGGAACTGGGGTAAGGAGGGCAGTCTGTGCAAAGACATGTTTGCTGTTGGCCCCATCTTAATGGTGAGAGCTTCAGGGCTCAGTCCTGGGGGAAGAAGGGAGGAAGGGAAAGAGGAAAGAAGGAAAGATGGGAAGAAGGAAGGCAGTGTCACTGACTTGAAAAGATGTACTGCACAATAGGCATTTTATGAGAACATACTAATATTTCATGATACATATTGGAAGCTTCATATTGACTATATTTGAACTAGAGAAAGGAACTGGGCACCAGAGAATTGAGGACACAGGTAAATTAAACTCCAGTGTCATCTCTAGGGATAGGTAATGTCATTGTGCTTAGTACGATAAGGTCAGCTCTCTATACTTAAAATCTAGTTTAAGCAACAAAAAGATGTCATTGGGCTACACAGATATTTATATGGTATAAAAAGCAAAAACATTTCAAAATATATTTTAAATGATCCTCATTACATGCATTAGTGTGCTAAACTTTGACACAATTTTAAAAGAAACATTTCTTTTTAGGACTCTTACATTACCTATTCTTAGAGTTACCTTTTAAAATCAATCAGTGCTCAGAGAGAATTTCAGCTTTTTTTTGCCCCCAGAATCATATTTCTCTTTGCATTGCATAGCTCACAGATGTTGTTGTACATTTATAAATGGGACAGACCTGAAAAATGGCATGTAAAACTAAAACCAGCTGACTAATGCATGGAAGAGAGCTGATTGTTCACATACATGAAAACCACTCTGAGTGGTTTGGTGGGTTCTAGCACCATGGGCACAGCATCTTTGACTTAGCTTTGTCACTCCTTATAAACATTTGGCTAATTAAACTGTTCGTAACTTTACCTGGTTATATCCTCTTTCCAGACCCTTCAGATTTATCTTCCTCAGTCTTTGCAACTTTCCTTTGCCTTTGTTAATTGGCCAACTTCTACCTACTCTCTCTAAAAGAAATCTACAGTAATACTTTCCAAGGTGTTCCCCCCCATTGAAAGTGGTGAGTTCAATGGCAACTTGGCTTTCTTCTCCACCTACAGTCATCTGGATATTCAAACATTTGGCTGAGGGGACAGGAGTTACTGTATCCAGCTGGAGGAAATATCACCTGTGAAATGGAAGAGGTGATTCCAACTGTTTTATGGGGCTTCTGGGAAAATAATCACACTAGAAGAGCTCAGGATCATAAGTGTGTGAAGCCTGGTGTTTAATCACCTATGCATTCCTTTTGTGGTATTCACTAAAAGACTATTGGCCTCTGGAGGAGACCAGGAGACTGGCCAATGTTCACATTCATCATTCCCTCTGTTGACAGCCAAATAAATACTTAGAGTTCTTCTTCCCAACAGAGGCTACACACCTCATATACACACACTGCTAAGAATAATTTGCAGATTTATGGAGTTTGCAATGCCAAGTTGAGTGTGTGTGTGCCTGTGTGTGACAAAATAGGTGAGATTGTTGAATAATAGAATTCTTTTGTTGAACAATCCTGCACTATTTGGGGGCTACTCATAAAGAAGACACAAAGAATATACACTACAGGTAAAGTTTGACAGAGTGAAATGTATACTCTTTCAAAAAAGGCATAAAATTACAAGTTCCACCATGGAATAAGAGCCTTTTAACTTCAGCAAAGCAAAAAGGAGGACTAGTTCTTTCTGTCCTTTTTGCCTTCAGATGAAGGAAGGTAGTTGACATGTAAAAAAAAAAAAATTGTTTTTGGAATAGCACAGTATATACACAATATGGGTTAATTCTCACAATCTCCATGCAAGATGGGAATTTTTATTTTTGTTGCACAAATGAAAAGGTGCAATTTGAAACATGTTTTGAGTGACAATTTATAAGTGTGGAGCCAAGTCTTGACTCATGTTGGATTATAAGCTTATAGAGGGCAGGCACATTCTGCACTCCCAGAATGTGAACCAGTGCTTAAGAATGAACCTCAATCAATTAATGGATCTCAATAGAGTGAATAAATGAATTATCAATTAAATCATTGAATAGGCTGAATTTAATTAATCTATGATTAATAGATTAATCTCTTCCTTACAATACAAACCTTCAATGGTCACAGATCAAGGATAGTTAGTGCATTGCTGGAAATAAAGAAGATGTGACGTGATTCACCAAACTGAACCTTAACTTGTTGCATAAAATGCATCCAAATAGCACTTTTTTTTTTTTTTTGGCATCACTGTAATGAGTAGATTAATAGCCCATGTAACCATTTCCAATGGTTATACCAAGGCATTTCTATTGGGACTTTAAGAACTCTATTTCATAAGGAGGGACTTATTTAGAAAAGGGAATGATTTCATAATAAATTTCTAAGAAAGCTTACTCCTTACTCTGAGTTCTGCTTAAAATGCAGTTTATTAATGATAGGTTTTAATAAAGAAAGCTCTGTATTCTAAAAGATGGAAAAATAATATGGACTAGAAAAAGTTGCAATTAGCTAGTCAAATAAGTGCACAGTACTATCACTTTGTATTTTAATGTTCAGATCTCTGATTAGGAGTGATTTTGATCATCCAATCATGTATAACCTTCCTGCTTGTATTTTTTATCTAGTTTTTTTTTTTTTGATTGACAGGAGATAAATTTATGTTCCAGATATCAATATTTTAAATTGATTTTAAATACGGGATGGGGGATTCTCATTAAATTTACAGTTTTGTTTTTCCCTTTTCTATCTCTAATCATTCTAGAATTCACATTTTTTGTGGGGTTAGATAGTGATCTGGATTCATTTGTCATGTTAAAAGGAAGCAGTATTTGTTCACAACCACCTACTAAAAAATGTGTCATTTTCCCATTAACTAGTTGTGCCTATTTCATTATATATTTAGATCTCATTTCTGTCTCAGAGCTATTTATTATCTTCCATTAGTCAATTTGCCTTTTATTACACCAGTAAAACACTGTTTTTATTACTGTGTTCTTGATGCATGTCTTAATATCTCATAAGGATAAGCTTCTTCCCTTTACTATTTTTAAAGTTACTTTAGCTAATTTTAGTCTATTACATTTTAGTCTTACCAAGTATATAAAAATCACTCAACTTAAAATTTTATTGGGCTTGCTTTAAATTTGTAGATTAGTTTAGGGAGAATTGATATGTTTAAAATGGTGTTATCCTATCGATAAGTGTGGAAGTTTCTCTATTTATTAAAATCACCTTCTACATCCTTTATTGGATATGGAGTTTGTCCACAGGAATTTTGTTATCCTGGCTAAATTAATTCTTAAATAACTCAATATTATGTGGGATTATGGCATATTTTACTTTAAAAATATTTTCAGTTTAACATTTTTAGTTCATTATTTCCTGTATAAAGAAATAACATCATAGGGTGATATTACACAGACTCTTGTTAAGCTCTTATTAAGTCTCTTTGGTTATCTGTTGATTCCATTACATTTTTATGGTCAATCATTTCATTTATATATAAGTAAATATAAATATGGGCTTCCCAGGCAGCACTAGTGATAAAGAACCCATCTGCAATGCAAGAGATGTTAAGAGACACCAATTTGATCCCTGGGTAGGGACGATCCCCTGGAGTATAGCACAGCAACCCACTCCAGCATTCTTGCCTGGAAAATCCCATGGACAGAGGAGCCTGGCTGGCTACAGTCCATAGGGCTGTAAAACACTGGACATGACTGAAGCGACTTAGCATGCACACACAAATATAAATATACACACATATGTACCAGGGCTTTCCTGGTGCCTCAGATGGTAGAGAATCTGCCTGTAATGCAAGACCTGGCTTCTGTCCCTGAGTTGGGAAGACCCCCTGGAGAAGGGAATGGCAACCCACACCAGTACTCTTGCTTGGAGAATTCCGTGGACAGAGAAGCCTGGAGAGCTACAGTCCATGGGGTTGCCAAGAGTCAGACACATGTGCACAGGCATACACAGTTAATTATGTTGTTGGCACTATTATTTTAAACAAACTGTTATCTGCTATATCAATTTAAAAAATGGATAAAAGTTTGTATTTAGCCTTCGCTTATTCTTCAATACTCTTCCTTATTTTATGTGGATTGTAGATCCGAGTTTCTAACTTATATTCAAACTCTCTAAAAAACTTCTTTTAATATCCCTTGAAAGGCACATCTACTGGCAACAAACTCCCTCAGGACTCATTTGTCGAGGAAGTCTTTATTTTTCCATCACTTCTGAAAAATAATTTTGCAAAGTACAGAATTCTAAGTTGGTATATTTTTATCTTTCAATGCGTTAAATATTTTACTGTCTTCGTGCTCACGTGGTTTCTGAGAAGAGGTCACATGTGATTCCTCTAAAGGCATTTTTTCTCTCTGGTTTCTTTCAGGATTTTTTATTTATCTTTGATTTTCTGTAGTTTGAAAATGAGATGCATGCTAAGTTGCTTCAGTCATGTCTGACTCTTTGCGGCCCCATGGACCGTTCGTTCCCTCCCAGGCTCCTCTATCCATGGAATTCTCCAGGCAAAAACACTGGAGTGGGTTGCCATTTCCTCCTCCAGGTAATCTTCCAGCCCAGGGGTGGGACTCAGGTCTCTATGTCTCCTGCATTGGTAGGGGGGTTCTTTACCACTAGCACCACCTGGGAAGCCCTGAAAATGACTTGTCTGGATACAATTTTTTAGTCACGTATCTCTCTGGTGTTAAATAGTGGTGGTAGAAGAGTTCCTATACTTCACCTGTTTGTCCCTCCCCCTCCACTCAAACTCTTGGCAGCCATTGAGTTTGTTCGTTGTTATGGGTTTTTTTTTTTTTTTCTTTCATTAACGCCACAGTTTTACCTTTTCCTAAATGACATGTAGTTGGAATCATTCAGTATGCAGCCTTTTCAGATTAGCTTCCTTCCCCTAGAAATAGACTTTTAATGCTATTTCATGTCTTTTTGTGCTTGACAAATCATTCCTTCTTATCACTGAAAATATTTAATTGTATGGACGTGAGTCTGAGTGAACTACAGGAGATGGTGATGGACAGGGAGACCTGGCGTGCTGCGATTCATGGGGTCGCAAAGAGTCGGACACGACTGAGCGACTGAACTGAACTGATCATCATTTGTTTACACAGTCATCTATTGCAGGACGTCTTAGTCAAAGCTGCTTTAAACATTTTTGTGCAACTTTTTATGTGGACTCAAATTTTTAATTCACATGGGTATACACTGGACAGTGTAATTGTTGCATTATAAGGTAAGAGCATCGCTAGCCTTGTAAGTCACTGTTTTCCAAAATGTCTGTGCTGTTTTCCTTCTCCATCAGCAGTGAATTAGTTTCCATTGTCCCACATCTTCGTCAGCTATTGTTCTCATTGTTTTGAATTTTAGCCATTCAATAGATGTGTAGTGCTATCTCATTGATCTTTTCATTTACAGTTCCCTAGTGTTCAGGTATTTTCTCTTTTTTAAAAAACTTAGATCATGATTCGTATTATTGACTTTTAAGGGGTTTTCATCCTATATTTTGGATACTGTCACATATCTCTATAGGTTTTGCAAGTATTTTCTCCCCTTCTATGGCTTGTCATTTAATTCTCTTTATTCACTGTTTATGGCATATTTTTTACTTGAGATATTCTTTAGGTAACATAAAATTCACCATACAAAGTATACACTTCAGTGGTTTTTGGAATGCTTAACTATGTTTTTAAAAAATATATTCTAACAACACAAAATGTCATCTGATATAGAAATAAATTTTTTTTCTCTTTTCCATTTTTGTGTATTTTTGTTTATTTATTTTATGGGAGTATAGTTGCTTTGCAATGTTGTGCAGGTTTCTACTGGACAGCAAAGTGAATCAGCTATATATCTACATATATCCCCTCTTTTTTGGATTTCCTTCCCATTTAAGTCTCCACAGAGTACTGAGTAGGGTTCCCTGAGCTACACAGTAAGGTTCTCATTAGTTTGCTGCTGCTGCTGCTAAGTCGCTTCAGTCATGTCCGACTCTGTGCGACCCCATAGACGGCAGCCCACCAGGCTCCCCCATCCCTGGGATTCTCCAGGCAAGAACACTGGAGTGGGTTGCTCTTTCCTTCTCTAATGCATGAAAGTGAAGTTGCTCAGTCGCATCCGACGCCTAGTGACCCCATGGACTGCAGCCCACCAGGCTCCTCTGTTCATGGGATTTTCCAGGCAAGAGTACTGGAGTGGGGTGCCATTGCCTTCTCCACATTAGTTGTCTACTTTATACATATTATCAATAGTTTATATATGTCAGTCTCACTCTTCTATTTCATCCCACCCCCCCTTCCCCCTGCTTGGTTTCCATACTAGAAACACATTTTTTAATGTTGATGGAGAAACTTGCCATGTTGGGATGACTGAAAAATGGCACATATAAATTTGCAAGGTTTATAAGGGTGCTTTGTGCAGGATTATCAATAGTAATATTGAAAATGCTGACTTCTTTACGTTGTTGTGTCTCTATTTTACCAGTACTCTTTTTCGCTTCCTTTTTTTCCCCTCCAATCTCAACACACACACACACACATACCCACAGCATCTAGCTATTAAGATGATCTACAAGTTTTACTATCTTGTATTTATAAAGTTGAGAGAACAGAGGCCTATATTTGCTCAAGGGTACTAACCAAAATTAGTGAAGAATTGAAACCTGTTTATCTGTTGCTGGATACAATGTTTTTAAAGGTGCACATTCTGTTAGCCTTTATATATGTGTATATATATGTACATGTGTGTTTGTGCACGTGTTTACGGGATTCCCTGGTGGCTCAGACAGTAAAGCGTCTGCCCCACAATGCAGGAGACCCGGGCTCAATCCCTGGGTTGGGAAGATCCCCTGGAGAAGGAAATGGCAACCCACTCCAGTACTCCTGCCTAGAAAATTCCATGGATGGAGGAGCCTGGTGGGCTATAGTCCACGGGGTCGCAAAGAGTTGGACACGACTGAGTGACTTCATTTTACTTCATATATATGTACACATGTGTTTGTGCACATGTATGTCTTTTATTATATGAATTTGACAAAGTCAAAAGCCAACAGACCTTGAAAAGACAGTTTTTTATGCTCACAAATCTCAACAAGAAAGGATCGTGCTGCACTATGGGCAGATGAAGGAGAGGGAACCTGAAGAAGTATTGAGGTCAACCAGGAGGCAGAGGGAGAGGGAAAATTGTGGCCCCAACCTTTACTGTGATTTCTGCAGGAGGGAATGGACAGGTGAGACAAGGTAAGCAAGTTGGAATAATCTCAGCAGGCTTTGGAGTGCAGAGGCTGTCCTTTGGTGACTAGAACCTGGTCTTAAGAGGGAGGGGGAGTGATTAGGGCAGGTAGAGAGTGGCCTGGAGTATATGGAGCTGGATAAAGGAGGTGATTAGAAAGTTATCCAGAGCTGGATGGGCTCTGTATTGGTCAATTTAAATATGAAAGATGCATACATAGGCCATAGATGAGGCAGCCCTCCAGGGTCAGCACAGCCCCCAAATGTCAAAATATCAGAATTATAGACTGCTGCTGCTAAGTCACTTCAGTCGTGTCTGACTCTGTGCGACCCCATAGATAGCAGTCCACCAGGCTCCTCTGTCCTCAGGATTCTCCAGGCAAGAACACTGGAGTGGGTTGCCATTTCCTTCTCCAATGCATGAAAGTGAAAAGAGAAAGTGAAGTCACTCAGTCGTGTCCAACTCTTAACGACTCCATGGACTACAGCCTATCAGGCTCCTCTGTCCATGGGATTTTCCAGGCAAGAGTACAGAAGTGGGTTGCCATTGCCTTCTCCAGAATTATAGACTAAAGGGACACAATTAATATAAACTTAGACATACACTTGTGTCCCTGTGTGTGTGTGTGTGTGTGTGTGTGTGTGTAGGAATATACATATGTATCATAGATACAGTTATGTAGTTCTACAGTTAGGCTCAGAAAAAGAGGGTGATTTTTCCAACCATGACATAGCTGTTCAAACATGCATCTAAACTGGAAGTTCCATGCTTAACATCAGGACCACATGCATTCACCATGTCAGCCATTCTGCTCATGGTTTGAGTTTGGCTCCATGGGGACATAAAAGTCTGGCAGAGCACCACTCCCTGGTACTTGAAACAGAGTAATGCAAGAGCAGAGGCCTCCCATATATTGTGCATCAAAGGTTAGCAGGCTTGGCAAAATACCTTACAGAGTGGGGCGAAAAAGAGGAAAAGAAATAGGCTAAGATTCTTGATATTATTAGTTTAGATTTGTTTTCAAATTATTCTGCATTCTTGTTTAACTTGTTTTATGAGCAAAAGGGCATTGTGGTGGTGGTTGTTTCAATGGTGTTCTTTTAGTACAACTTTTGATTTTAAAGATTTGTGTCGGAGGCCTATCTGTACATGTGCAGGATTCTAAAATTTAAAGCTGAAAAAATGGTATAAATTTGGGTACTCATTTTAGACACCAGGATACTGAGATCAAAAGGCCTTATATAAGATTCATGTTTCGTTAGAGGCTATTCTGATACTAGAATCCAGGTATATGAATTCTTTTTTCCTGTACCTTGCTGTGATTATTTAAGGAAGTGTGCCAACACTGTTTTTTGCTTTATGGTCTGTCCTTGGCTTACATTTAGGGTCTCCCATATCCCCAGATACATTGCCCACGATAACCAGTGAGGACTACTGAATGGCACAGAGAACTCTACCCCGTGCTCTGAATGGCCTATATGCAAAAAGAATCTAAGAAAGTGGATGTATATATTTGTACAACTGATTCACTTTGCTGTACACCTAAAGCTGACTCAGCATCGTAAATCAACTCGACTCCAATAAGATTTTTTAAAAAATATACTGCCCATAACAGTCAAATTGATTTAGAGGTAGTTCCATAAATGTACTACAACAGGCTCTGTTCATCTTTCCTCCCTCAGTGATCATCTCAAGCTTCATCCTTAGGGGCACAGAGTCATGTTATCGATAAGAGAACATCGAACTATAGGCTTTCTTGTCTCTCTTCTTGACTAGATTAAAGAAAGGATCTTTGAGGGTTAAGTCTTTGGCTGTCAAGTCATTTCTAGTGCCTCTCATTCAGTATTTATACCTAAGGTTGCTTATAGATAAATCATTCACCGTAGAAGATAAATGATGTGTTTACATGTGGGTGTGTGAGTTTATGTCACCTGTGTTCAAACACAGATGATCTTCTGATTATCTCCAAATCACTTGAAAAAAAGTTATGGATGTATAATTGAAGTGTGTGCTGTAGTACTTGTGTTTGAAAATCAGCGAAAGCAAAAGCCAGCAAAGGTCTCAAACTCTGAATTAGACGTTGTCTTTCCTTATAGCTTTACATCTGTTGGAATGGTCTTGCATTGATTTTACATAAGACTTCCTTCTATGTTCAGCTCCAAGAATCACTTGTTCATATTTATATTCTTTGTAAATCTTTAAAATAACATATTGTTCCCATATTTTGTTAGCATTAGATCCCGTCTCTCTTCTTTATGGTACAATCTCCACTGCTCCCCCTTCTTATATTGGGGAACAACTGGATGTGTTTTTCTTCTATGCAATGTAAATTCCTTGCATGCAAGGATTTTTAAGTCTTCTTTGATTCTTATAAGAGCTTTATTAGGACATAATTCATACTCGTTTAAAGTATACAATAGTTTTCAAAAGTCATAGATTTGTATAACCATTACCACAATTTTAGACCTTTTTCATCATCCCCAAAAGTAAGAAATTTTTTAGTAGTCCCTCCCATTGCCCTCCTCCCCAACTTTCTTCTACTTTAGCCCCAGACAACCATTAACCTACTTTCTGTCTCTATAGATTTGCCTCTTCTGAGCATTTCATACAGATGTGATCACATGTATGGGGTCCTTGGTGGTGGGTTTCTTCCACTTAGTACTTTCAAGGTTCATCCATGTGGCTGAATAATTATATAATTCCACTATATGAAGATACCACATTCCACATTTTTATTTATCCATTTATCTATTGATAAGCTTTTGGGCTGTTTCCAGTTTGGGCTATTATGAATTATACTGTACAAACATTTGTGTACAAGGTTTTGTGTGAAAAATACTTATTTTTATTTCGTGTAAATTCATACCTCAAAATGGAATTGCTGAGTTATATTGTAGCCATATATTTAACTTTTTGAAGACCTGCCAGACTGTTTTCTAATGTGGCTGTACTATTTTATATTTCCAGTAGCAGTATATGAAGCTCCAATTTTCTATATCCTCTCCAGACTTCTTATCTGTTTTATAAAATTATTATAGCCATCCCAGTGGGTACGTAGTAGTGTCTCATTGTGGTTTTGATTTACATTTCACTGATGGCTAATGATGTTGAACATTTCTGTGCCTGTTGTCCATTTGTATATCTTCCTCTGATGAATGTCTCCTCAGATTCTTTGCCCATTTAAAAAAAAACGTCTTTTAAAAAAAAATTGGTTATCTGGGTCAGGATTCCTAGTGTTGCTTAACCGGGTCCTCTGTCTTAGGCTTGTAAGAAGGCTGCAGTCAGGTAGTAGCTGAAATTATCAGAAAGCTCAACTAAGGAAAGATCAGCTTTCACACTCACTTATGTGATGTTTGGGCTTCCCTGATAGCTCAGTTGATAAAGAATCACCCGCAATGCAGGAGACCCTGATTCAGTTCCTGGGTCAGGAAGATCCCCTGGAGAAGGTATAGGCTACCTACTCCGTATTCTTGGGCTTCTCTTGTGGCTCAGCTGGTAAAGAATCCACCTGCAATGTGGGAGACCTGGCTTCGATCCCTGGGTTGGGAAGATCCCCTGGAGAAGGGAAAGGCTACCCACTCCATTCTGGCCCGGAAAATACCATGGATTTATATAGTCGATGAGGTCACAAAGCATCGGACACTGAGCTACTTTCACTTTCACTTTATGTGAGGTTTGCAGGATTTCGTTACTCTTGAGTTGTTGACGATATCCAATTTATCTATTTCTTTTCTTTTGTTGTTTACACTTTTGATGTCATATCTATCTATCTATTTCTTTTCTTTTGTTGTTTACACTTTTGATGTCATATCTAAGAAATTCCCTACTAACCTAATGTCATGAAAATTTAAGTCTATGTTTTCTCCAAAGACTTTTGTAGATTAAACTCTTACATTTACATTTTGATACATTTTGAATTGGGTTTTTAATATGGTGTAAAGTCAAAGTACACCTTCATTCTTTTGTCTGTGATAAGTTAGTTGTCCTAGCACAACCTGTTGAAATGACTATTCTTTCCCCATTGAATGCTTTTAGAATACTTGTTGGAAATCAGATCACCACAGACATGTTGATTTATTTTTGAATTCTCAGTTCTATTCAACAGATCTGTATGTCTTTACTTGTGCCAGCATCACACTGTCTGAATTACCATTGTTTTATAGTAAGTTTTGGAATTAGAAAGGGTGAGTCTTCCTATTCGTTCTTTTTCTGGATTTTCTTTGCCTATTGGACTCCTTACAATTCCATGTGAATTTCAGAATCTGTTCATACAAAGAAATAAACTGGGATTTTCATTATGACTGCAATGAATTTGTAGATCAGGTCGAAGAGTATCATCATATTAGCAATATTGTTCTTCAATCCATTAATGCAAGATCACTTTCCAATTAATTAGGACCTCTATAATTTCTTTCAATAATGTTTTGTATATTTTAGAATATCAGTTTTGAACTTATTTTGTTTGATTTATTTCTATATATTTGATTCTTTTTGATACTATTGTAGGGACACCATGGTCAATAAAATGAAGTAGGAAAACCTAGCTTTTTATGTTGTTTCTCAATAAGGAAACAATAAACACATATACAAAAGGGAAATGTATGAAATAAACTTATAAATGTGAGTCCATTGTTATCAGCTTCATGGTGGAGGCAATAACAGAATTAAGAACAGTTGGTGGGCCATGAGTGGAAAGGTGTCAAAACTGGGAGATTTTCTAGCCACTTAAAAATAGAGCCAATTTTACTTTTGAGAAGCACGGGCTTGGATGCAGATAGGGATATTCTTCTTTCTTCCTACCTGCTATCTGTAAATAAATTCAAGTAATGGGGTATGATAATAGGGATAAAAATTCTCATCATAAACAGGATGACTGTTTTCTAAACTGAGACCCATTTGAGAGTGAAAAAGGGTGCTCTTACTAATTACACCAAGGATATAGGCATAAAGTGGGCTGTTCTGGGCAAACTGAGAAGAATGATAACCTGAAGGATGCTTGTGGAGGACTCCCCCCACCACCCCACCCCCACTTGGTAGATGATGATGGAGGCTTGAGAACTGGAAAGTAATCCCAATTTAAAAACAAGCACTACTGCCCACAAGAATATTTTTCATTTGTTTCTGTTATATTTTAAAGTGTGGCTTCTGGGACAAAGGTACCCTCTCAGGAGTCACTCTCTCCTCTGAGGAACCCCTGGATTCATTCTAGGATAGAGAAAAAAGGAAATGCAAAGATTCAGTGGTGAGAATAAACTTGAAGTGTCATAGGAAATGATGAGAGGCCAGAATGCCAGGAGAGAAATGAGTAAAGAAGAAAGTGATGAGCAGAGACAGTTCATACAGGCCGGCTTCTCCTCCTCCCTTCAGAAGGCAGGAAGGCAGAGATGGGCTGTATTTACAGCATCCTTAGCTGAGTCCAAAGCAAGGTTTTGCCCCTTGCAGACTTTGTGCCCTTGGGCCAGTTGTTCGGTTTTTCTCTGCATCTCTTTATCAGAGCGAGGATAATAGAGCCTACATCAAGGAACTGTGAGGCTCAACTGTGCTAATCCACTTAGGTTTTTTTAACTGTTAATAGTTGATATTGTTATCTGCCTCAGTGGGGGCCATAATTTTTTTTTTTTTTTTTTTTAAGGAAGAAATGGACCAGACCCAGGGATTGATTTTTGAGACCCTGGTCCTGAGTGTTTCTCCCACTACAGGATCATTTTAAAGAGAGAGAATTAATTTTAAAGATCCTTTAAATTCTGGATGAGTATTCATAGGTCCACTAGCCTATGTGGAGGTCCACAAACAGATCTCCATTTTTAATTTTCAATGGTGGAAATGCTGGCTTAGGTGCCTCACCTCCGCAATCTATATCCATGAACCCTCAAATTCACCTTGGAAATACCTAGAAATCTTTCCAGGGCTTATTCCTCCAGATGGTAAGAAACTCAAGACCTACTCTGAAAAGTAATAATGGGACCAACAACAGCAGTAATAATAGTGAATTGCAGCCCATGTTTATTCTTCACTTTATGCCAACTGACCACCATGCTGAATGATTTCAAGATTAGTGCCTTACTTAACCCTCAAAACAACCATATGAGTCCAGAGAGTTTAGGTGGCACAGCTAGGGCCTGGGGGGTGGGGGTCAGGGATTCAAATCCACTCAGCCTGCTCTTATGTCTGTGCTATGCTGCCTCCCCATGGGGAGAAGTGGTTCTAGGGCAACAGCAAATATTTTAGGCAGAGAGTCATCCGTGTCTCCTTTAGCCTTTTAACCTACAAATCCTGTAGGAATAACCTAGCTGATACCTTTGCCAAAAGGGAAATGACGCCATCTTACAGTTATCTGGATTTTCCTAGTGCTTATGCCACTCATGGGAAGTCAGATGAAACAGCTTAGGAAAGAGCATCCCCATCAGGTGACTGAAGTGCTGGGGATGACGTTCATCTAGGGCCGCCTGAGTGATCCTCTTGTGCCCTGGTATGTGGAACGTGCTGGTGAAGAGATCTAGCCTATTCCCAGAGAATGACTTTTCACCTAGAGAATCCGTGCCTCACTCAGCAGCGGTAGCAGCAGTGCTCTTAACTCTGGTGCCAGCCTGCACTTGTGCCTGGTTAAGTGGCACTGAGCATTTACCTTATTAGACCTTTGGTGGATCCAGCAAATTCATGGAAAGCCATTACAGGAAAAGAACTGACTCTGGGCTTGCCTCCGTGAAATTCTACTCTGTCTTCTATTTCAAGGTGACTAGCACATCTCAGTTATTGAATTTCAGGGAGAGAGGGATTTAGGGAGGTCGCCTTGTGTAGTAGTGACAACCGTGGAAGCTGCTTCTGAGGTCAGTGAAGGGGGATTCACATCTCAGCTTTGGAAATTAATACCTAAATGACTAGTTACTTAAAACTCTGTGTTCTTCAGTTTCCTTTGGTATCTAGTATATAGGGTTGTTGAAAGGATCAGTTGACATTATGGATGTGAAAAGGCTTAACTCATGTGGAAGAAGCAGTTCATTCATTGACCCACTCTCCATTCATGGTCCTTTTTCCTTTGGTCTCCTTCCAGCTCAGGATGGTCATATGAGACTCTTTTGTCCAATGGAACTAAAGTAGACTGCTTTTGGGTGGGCTTCTAAAAACACTTATACTGATAGAATATTTCTTTGGCCTATTTAGTCTCTCTCCCACACACACTGCTTTTTTAATTTACTGGAACACATGTATGAGATCTGTGGTATAGCTGCCCTCTTATAACCATGAGAGCAATTAGGGCAGTCTTTGGTTAGAACTTTCATCATCATTAACTTTATCATTATTATGAGCATAAGAATAAGATCCATTGACTTACAATTATGGAGCAAAACAAAAAACTTCCCAAGTCCACAGTAGCACCGATGAGCCCACTTACCACCTAATCCACCTAACTTTGAACTTCTTGAAATATTAAAGGTATGGCCTTTTATTTCTCTAAGTTGTTTTAGGCATTGCATTTCTCTCGGGTCGATGAAATCCTAAGTGATAAAACACATATTTTTTGGTTCTTGGTTGTTTCATTATTTTAGTCTAAAAGAGTGGCTAATGCTGGAACTCTCAGTACAACATCTCAAACAAGTGGTCACTTACCTGTGCTTGAGTACTTCCAGTGAATAGAAGTTTGCTACTCCTCAAGGCAGGTTAGTCTATCTTTGGGCAGATCTAACACCTCGAACACCTCAAAAGAGATTTCTCTTGAAAATATTTGTTAAAATATCAACTACCTTAACACTGAGAAGTAATATTCATGATGAAAAAAGTCTGGGCCCTGGTGTCTGATTTATCCAAACTGGCGTAACTACTCACCACCAAGTCGGTATGTAATTAAAAGGAACTCTATACTTCCCTGGTGGCTCAGATGGTAAGAAGCGTCTGCCTACAATGCAGGAGACCCGGGTTTGATCCCTGGGTCAGGAAGGTCTCCTGGAGAAGGAAATGGCAACCCACTCCAGTACTCTTGCCTGGAGAATACCATGGATGGGGGAGCCTGGTAGGCTACAGTCCATGAGGTCCCGAAGAGTCGGACACAACTAAGCGACTTCACTTTTTTTCTTTCTTTCTTTCTATACATCTCAAAATTGGAATCTAAGATTTGACTGTAGAAATTGTTCCTTGGTCATAGATTTGTAATTATATGTTTTCTTTTAGGTGAACTCATGAATGAGATGGAGTTTATTGTTAACTATCAGGAAGTTCTAGCAAAGGATGCCCTGGGCCTGCTTTGATAATACTTTGTTCTTCACAGAAATCATTTGAACTGGAATTGGGGGAGTTCTTCACTGAAGTGAGGGCCTGCAGGCAGGGACAGAAGGCATGTGCCTATTCATTAGAAGATGCTCAAGAAGCATCTCTTTCTATCTCCACCACACCCCACATGCAAACATTAAGCTGTACAAAGATGATATGTTAGGACTGATAAGGGACCCTTTTCTAACACAGTGTTCCTTTGGTACCAAATCCCAGGGAAACCAGAGTTGATGAGAGGACCAGTCAAAACAGTGAGTAAAAACATGGATTTTCAGGGCAAGCTTCATGCTTTCCACTCCCTTCTCTACTACTAATCATGTACTGGGTTGGCCAGAAAGTTCATTCAGGTTCTTCCATATGATGTTATGGAAAAACCCAAATGAACATTTTGGCCAACCCAATAGTTATAGGAAAGTTTTTTAAGTCTTTAAGTTTTCTCCTCTACTAAATGGAGATAATGATGTCATTTTCTTCTAAGACTATTGCAAGAATTGATGATAATATCCTTCAAGCATTTAAAAACAGTGACAGTCTAACAGTAAGCATCCAATAAATGTTATTTAAAACAGTGATAGTAGGCATCCAGTAAATGTTAAGTGTTGTCCCTTTATCCACTAACTATCTTACAATCTTGTATTACACCAAGAATGCTGCTGAAGTCTGGAAACAAAATGTTGAACAAAACACACATTGATCCCTGAGCTCATGGAATTTATGATATATTGAGGAAAAGGTGAGTTAAATAGATAATACCAATACAGTGGTAAACATTCTGCCAGCGGTAAGCACAAGTGTGCCCTGGACATCAGAGGAGATGCTGACCCCTAGTCAGTGAAGACTTTCCTGTAGAAGTGATGTGTAGATGGTTGCACCATGGTATTAGTGCTGGGGAGGAGGTAGAAAGTGACTGTTTCAGGCAGAGGAACCAAGGCCTCCCCAGGAGTTTTGTGCAAGATACAGTAGGGCTATTGTAAGGAGCAGAGTAAAGTTCAGAGGGGTAGTGGGGGGGGGGAGGGGGAAGGAGAACGTCATAGGGGAGAAAAGGCAGAAGGTATCCTCCAGATCCAGGACCATGCCCGTGTATGGCGGGAGGCACTTTTAATGGGGAGTTTGCTGATCAGAGTTCCATTCTGTAATGGAGGGTAGGGAAAAGCAAATGAAGAGACTGCCCCTTCTTTGGTTCTCAAGTCTCATGTCCTTTAATCCATTGGAAACATCTTTGCCTCGGTCGTCTACAGAGACCTGGACTCTCAGCCCTAGAGAGAGGAAGGGAGCTCAGATCCAAAGCAGTCAAGGCGAGGAGGCCTGGGAAGGATTGTGTTTCTTTCCATCCCCGATTCTTCAGGGTCAGGTTAGAGGGCAGGCAGAGGGCAACTGAAACGGCTCTTTCTCTCTGGTTGCCTCGGGCTGACTGTCCTGGTTTCTCCAGAGGCAGTGGCCAGGGCTCACCAGAGGCAGCCCTCCCAAACGCCGAGGAGGTACCGCCCTCCTCTTCTTGTGGTCTGCGGCAAATACTGCTTTCATCTGCAAAGCTCTTCAAAACCCAGATTTCCAAACCTTCCATGGTAGTGACTTCATTCAATATATTCTTCCAACAATGCCATGGAATTTTGAAAAAGATGGATTAAAATGGTTTGGTTTAAATAAAAAAAAAAAAAAAAGCAAAAGTAATGAATTTTGTTCAGAACACCAAAATTTTAGTCTCTGCTGCGAACTAGCTGTTTGACCTTGTAACAAATCCTGTAAACTTCAGACATCTCTGCTTCTTAAGGATTGGGAATGAGTGATTTCTAAGCTCCTTTTCCCCTTGATTTTCTGATTCCATCTTCCAATTTTAGAGAAGAGGAAACAGGCTTAAAGTACAGAGGGGTTTTTACTCTCAGCCCTAGAGAGATAAACCATTTCCCAGTTAACCATTTAGCTGAGGCATATCCAGGAGGTCTTTGTTTTTATATAAGTTAGCAAAATTACTCCATAGTACCAATCATGGAGAGTTTTACCTCCAATGTTGAAAAGTAAAATCATAGTATGCACTGGCTTCATAGGCCTTGGTTGGTTTTAAACCAAGATCTCCACTTTTTTTTTCTCAGTTCCCTTTCCTCTTTGCTGTTTGAGTCAATTGGGGGGATAAAACCATTTGCTCTAAAATTAGCTGGTAGAGTTCTTTCATCTTGGACTCTTTTGAAATGAGAATTGAAACCCAAGCCTCAAGTAACTGAAAATCTAGTTTTTCTTCCACAGACTCTTGGAATGTCTGGACTTCTGCCCTGACCAGACCAACATAAGGGTTTCTCAAGTGGGATACCATTTTTATCTCAAACCAGCTCTTTGGAGGGAGGGTCCTGAAAAAGCACTGGTCCAGTTCTGTACCTCAAACCATGTCATATTGCTCTATGGGGCTTCATGGATCAACTGTTCAGACCCAGGACATCCAACGAGCCCTCCATTGCCTTGGATGAGTTACCATCTCTGAGCTGGACAAACATGAAATATAAAACTGACAGGGCTGTGCATTCCTCGGGCAGCACATGTGGGACTCTAATGTGCACTTTCAAATCTAAATGCTGAGCCAGTCTGTTCTCTGGCCACCACAGAAGAGCCAACAATCAAGAGAGTGGAAAGGAAGCCAGCTCGTGGGGTCCGCTACACATCCACCCGAGGCCTGTGGTTCCTTGAGCACCATGGAGTAAGCAAAGCTCATGACGTGTAGGTGTGGCACGGCATGGTTTAGAGGCCCCCTGGTCCAGTTCAGAGTCAACTGCTTTGGAATCATCAGGCAAGTGTAGGATTGTCCCCTGGGGAGGCATTCCCCATTAAGTTATCCTGTCATAAATTCTATAGTACTGGCTGCCAGGCTGCTGGCCATGAAAAGCCCAGCTGTCCACATCAACTAGTCCTTAGGAACACTCTGAGCCTTAGCATCACTCGTGAGTGAATATAAGCGAAGCATTTCATTTCTAATCACTAGAATCAGAAAAATAAGAGTTCAGATATCAAATACTGACCAGTGATCTTGGATAAGGTACACTGAATAGATTATCAAAGGAACAGTCTTATGCATACACACACATTGCACTTAATAGTATCTGGCACATAATGGAGCTCACTAACTATAAACATTGGTAATCATAATAAAAATATTATTAGGATCTATTACTCATGGAAATCATAAGCTTTGGGGTTAGATGAAAGGTTGAATTCTGTGTGTACTATTTCCGCTCTTTGTGACTTCTGGGCAGATATTTTGTTTGTTTGTTTGCTATGAAAGTGTTAATTGCTCAGTCGTGCCTGACTCTTGGCAACCCCATGGACTGTAGCCCGCCAGCTCCTCTGTCCATGGAAATCTCCAAGGCAAGAATACTGGAGTGGGTTGCCATTCCCTTCTCCAGGGGATCTTCCTAACCCAGTGATTGAACCCGGGTCTCCTGCATTGCAGGCAGATTCTTTACTATTTGAGAAACCAGGGAAGCTTTGCTTGCTATGATGTGGCTTTGTAATGTCTTAGAAGGAGGGTTGTTTTGAAGATTAGAAATATTTCATGGAAAGCATTGAGCATGTTGCCTGGCATGTAGTATATGCTTCATATGTGGTTCTTGGTTACATAAAGAAGTTGCCCCAGATGACCTCTGAGCTCTATTCTTTCATGAGCATATGACACTAATGTGTGTAATCTGAGCGTGCTCCAAAAAGCACTGTAAATGTAGAAGATGCTTGTCATCAGGCATTATTGCAAGGGCCAGTTCATATGGTGGGGCTCACACCTGGCCCACACATGTTCTTTTCCTTGTTTTCTTCCCCAGCTCCCTGTGAATACCCTTGCTGCCTCACCTGACCTCTGTAGGATGATGTTCATGGGCTTTTACACAAGTTCACTAATGTAACACTTTATGAACTGATCAGGACAGAACTGCTCAGACTTCTAGCACCAAGTCCATTTGTGTTTCTATGGATACATGCAGTCTCACCATTTCCCCCACCCCCCAGGAACAGGATAAGCTTCCAGGACCCATGAAGTGAGACCCCTCTCCCCTTGTGTTGAGACGCTGGATGTATAGTCCAGGACTCATTATTAATATTCAGACCCCACCCAAACTTGACATTCTGTGGGATGTTTTAAGTTATGGGGCAGGAGGGGATCAAGCTGAACACATTTATATTATGTAAGTTTTTTTTTTTTTTTTTTCCAAAGGATTAGCTGTACTGGGGATGCACAGCTGTTCTTTCCACAAGTCACTTTAGAGCAAGCTGCAGACAATGGTAAGGACAGAAAGCTAAAGACCAAATTCCGCATTCCTCTCTTCCTGGCTGGAAATCACTCTGAAAATTCCTACATTGTGCAGGAAATGTGTTCAGCTGAAGAGAGGGGAACTCCATCGGGTCTAATGGAGAGTCATCCTTCTTTAGTCTCTAATCAAGCCCTCCTCTCTGCTGGCCCACATCTTCTCTTCTCTTTCACTCCCCTTGTGAGGACATATGGTTTCTTCTTTTTAACTTTTTCTTTCCCCAAAATAGATTTGCCATGATGCTATAATTTTAAGTTTTAGGGCCTGTTACATACACAGGCCACTTCCAGAGCCCTACAATTAATATTGCATTTGCAGTTTTATACTCATTTTCTTAAGTTTTAGATCTCGTAAACCCCAGCTCTCCTCTTGCTAACGTGTTTCTATTTCCTCTTGGGGAATCACAGCACTCCTATTCCCTAAGTCCATCTGGCTTGGGGATTGATAAATCCCAATGCCGGTGTGCTGGAAGCAGGATCCAATCATTTATTTCATCTTTTGATCACAGAGATTGTTTCCAGAGTAGGCAAAGCGTGTATCAGTCCAGTGGTACTCAAACACTGGAACAAATGGGGAGAAAAAAATCTTTTTTTCCCATCGAGTTTATTCAAAAGGAAGAAAATAGCTCTGTAACTTCTGAGGACATTCTCATTGTCACAAGAGAAAAACTCACCTATCAAGAGTCAAGAACTACGTGTTCGCTCCTAAGTGCAGTCTTCATTCACTAAGCAGTTGGTCTGTGCTAATAATTACCAAGCATGTCCTAGACAGTGGAGTTCCATGAGTGAACACAACATGGGTAACGTTCCTGTCCTCATAAGCTGATATCTTAATTGTGTGAGGTTATATAAAAATATATATGCACGTGGGCTTCCCAGGTGGTGCTAGTGATAAATAACCCACCTGCCAATGCAGGAAGATCCCCTGGAGGGGGAAATGGCAACTCACTCCAGGATTCTTGCCTGGAGAATCTCATGGACAGAGGACTGGGTGGGTTATAGTCCATAGGCTCGCAAAGAGTCGGACATGACTGAAGCAACTTAATACACACGGATGTATATATGCAGGTGATGATCAGTGCTATGATGAAAGATAAAGTAAGGAACTTGAGAATAATGGAAAACTCTCTTTTTAAAAATTTTTATTTCTTCAGTGCTTAGGGGCAGTATGTGGTGGCGTGACAGTTGAGTAAGATCTAAACAAAGCATGAGTGTGAACCATTTGGCCGTGTAGGAGAAGTGTGATTTAGCATGGAGAATACAAGCCCCAAAGTCCTGATGCAGGAGGATGAGCAGGGTGTGTTCGTGAGGGAGGTCACAGTGGGTGGTGCAAAGGGAAAAAGGGGGAAAGGAGAAGGGAGGGAGTGTTGAGAAAAGGGGTGATGTATTTATATTTACATTTTTAAGGACTGGCTTGGCTGCAATATTAAAAAAAAGAGAGAGACCCCTGTTAAGCCAGAGTGGAAGCCTAGAGCCCCACAGGAAAATGACTACCGCAGTCAAGGAGAGAGGAAGGGGAGTATGGCAAGGACTGAGACTGTGTGGGTGGTGAGACGTGTTTGAGTGATGAGTGTCTGAAATACTGAGGTTAGAGAAAGAAGGTTTGCTATTGAATGTGTGAAGATGTATGTAAAACACAAGAGTTAATGATAATGTCCTACTAGGGACCGGGGCAGAGAAGGCAATGGCACCCCGCTCCAGTACTCTTGCCTGGAAAATCCCATGGATGGAGGAGCCTGGTGGGCTGCAGTCCACAGGTCACGAAGAGTCGGACATGACTGAGCGACTTCACTTTCACATTTCACTTTCATGCATTGGAGAAGGAAATGGCAACCCACTCCAGTGTTCTTGCCTGGAGAATCCCAGGGACGGGGGAGCCTGGTGGGCTGCCGTCTGTGGGGTCGCACAGAACCGGACACGACTGAAGCGATGCAGCAGCCGCAGGGGCAGAGGCTTGGTGTTAAATGGAGTCGCCCTTAGCTAAGACGGGGTGCACCAAGGAAGGAGCAGGTTTGGACTGACATTTATAAACACTAGCATCTTCCTCCTCCTCCTCTTTTTCTTATTAATTTTACTTGATGTCTCTTTAGTATTTGGAACTAATGACCATTTCTTCTTAATTGTCTCTTTTACACTCTGCATTGAACAAGTTCTGTGTTTTTTTTTTTAAATCTTTTTTTCCCCCTGCTTCTGCTAAATCTGGGTAAATCTGCCTATTGTTCATTTTTTTTTTGACTATTAAATTTCCCTCTTTATAAGAACTACTCTTATTAAGTCAAAAAGAATTCTATCCCTATCTTCAAAGGGCAAAGGCTAAGATTCTATGTGTGGTTGTATCTGTGAGCTAAGTATTTGGAAAAGTCTTGCAAACAATCGTGTGTGTGTGTGTGTGTGTGTGTGTGTTCAGGGCTAATGGTGCATCAAGCATTGTTTATAATAGATAAAATCAGATTAACTTGAAGTTTCTTTGTGATCCTGAGATTTCATTACCTAATGAACCTGAATTCCATTTTATCTCCCAACTCAATAATGAATACCTGGGGGCAAACCCATCTTGCTGAACACTGTTTATCTCCATTGGCACAGGGTCAGGATATGGCACTATTTTGAATGGATATTAAAAGGCTGAAAGACAACGCCTGTGACAGAAGAATTACAATGGCCTTTTGCAGATGCCAAATGTCACTGTGTCCTCTAGGCTCTGCCTAACATCTGTGGGAGAAAGTGAGCATGTCATTTGAGGGAATGGAGCCAGATCAAGGCTACTGCTCTGTCAAATGGCATGCCTGATGAACAACGTTGCCTTGTGGTCTCAGGAAGTCAAGATGTGCTGTAATCTCTACCCTCTACATACAGGGGAAAATAGACAACAATAGCCAGGTCAACAAATTTTCCTGAGTTAAGAAGAAAATCAAAGAGTCAGCAAAATAGTCAATAGAATATGGATTCTGAAGCCAGTTAGGCCAAGTTTTATGCCAGCTGTATTATCATTATCTGCTTCCTCACGTTGCTCTCATTTGGTTTCTTTATCTATAAAAGCAGGTGTTCATTCACCTATTCAACAGTATTTATTTAGTGCCCACTGTGTTTCAGAAACTAGGTTCTGGACTTTCAGTGATGAGTAAGAAGTAAGAGGCATACCGGATGGTCCCAGAGTATGTACCTCCTATATGTCACAATCCTTGAGAGCACTCACCACCTGGAGTACAGTTACCTCTATACAGGAAGGTGTTCCATGCTCTATCAAATCTTTCTAATGAAGTGGTCTTATTCATCTTGATGCTCCCAGCTCCTACTGTGGTACTTGTTTGTTGGTTGCTATTCACTTCTGGAATTGTTGTCCACTCATCTGATACATTTTCTACTATTTTTATAATTGACTCACTGTTTCTCTAAATAAAGCTCATGCCTCCCCTCTTGAATTCTGTTCACATAATGTAGCAAGTTGCGTTGTGTACTTCTCCCATCCCACACCCAAAACAAGTTCAAATCCTAATCTCTAATATCTATGAATAAGACTTTATTTGAAAATAGGGTCTTTAGAAATGCAAATAAGGTAAGATCACAGGGATTAGGGTGGCCCCTAATGACTGGTGCTCTTGTAAGGGAAATGTGAACACAGACACACAAGGAAATATCATGTGATGATGGAAGCAGAGATGGCAGTAATAGGTCTACAAGCCAGGAGTCATCAAGGATTGCCAGCAACCACCAGACATTAGAAAGAGGCAAGGAAGGGTTTTCCCCTAAAGTGAAAGGGAAAGTCACTCAGCCATGTCCGACTCTTTGCGACCCCATTGCCTATACAGTCCATGGAATTCTCCAGGCCAGAATACTGGAGTGGGTACCTTTCCCTTCTCCACGGGATCTTCCCAACCTAGGGATTGAACCCAGGTCTCCCGCACTGCAGGTGGATTTTTTACCAGCTGAGCCACAAGGGAAGCTCTTTCCCCTAAAATCTTGAGCAAATATGGTTTGGCCAATACCTTGATTTTGAATTTGGAGCCTCCTGAAATGTGGGCAAATAAATTGCTACTTTTTAAAAGTATCTATTTAATTATTTGGCTGGGTCAGGTCTCAGTTGCGGCATGAAGGGTTTTCGCTGCATCACGTGGGAACTCTCACTGTGACACAAGGACTGTTCATTGATTGCACCCGGACTCAGCAGTGGTGACACATGGGCTGCAGAGTGTGCGGGCTCAGTAGTGTGGGGAAAGAGCTTAGTTGCTCCACAGCATGTAGGACCTTAGTTTCCCAGCCAAGGGATCAAACCCACATCCTCTGGCTAGCAATGCAGATTCTTAATCACTGGACCACCATGGAAGTCCCAATTACTACTTATTTAAGCCACTGATTTTGTGGTAGTTTTTTGTTTGTTTTATAAAGGCAGCCTTAGGAAATGGCTCAGAGGTTAAAGCGTTTGCCTGCAAGGCGGGAGACCCGGGTTCAATCCCTGGGTCGGGAAGATCCCCTGGAGAAGGAAATGGCAACCCACTCCAGTATTCTTGCCTGGAAAATCCCATGGACGGAGGAGCCTGGTAGGTTACAGTCCATGGGGTCGCAAAGAGTCGGACATGACTGAGTGACTTCACATCACTAGGAAAAATAACATAGACTTCCATTTGACCTACATTTCTCTCCTACCTTTAACTGCTGAAAGTCCATTTTTTCTTCAAGGATCAGCTCAAATACTACCCTTAGAGTTCAGTTTGTACTAACACACCTACTGAAGAACCAAGTGCCACTTAGAACATATGTGTCTTATATTTTGTATAGTTTCTTGAATAATAATATGAAAATAAAAACTAACACTTATGTCACACTTTAAAAATTATCTGTTATGATAGACTAACCTTTCAGAGTTGGAAACACTAGTATTATCTCTGTTCTACAAATGAAAAAACTAATCCGAGAAGTTAAACAACCCACCTAAACAGCCATACCCTATTTGTGCCCACAGGCAGAGGGAGTTCCCACACCTGCTATGCATTGGGGTCTGGTAGTCTTCAGACCACCTACATCAGTCTTCCTTATCAAGAAGACCTAATCTTCTAGAGCCTCTTCTCAGCTAATGGTGGGCATAGTGTAAACAGCCAAAATATTTTTTTAATGGATTTTAATGGATTCCCAAGTTCTGAAATATGCATGGAAGTTTGGACTCATGGAAAAACACCATGTCTGGTGGATGATATGCACTATTATATTGGAAAATGCCTACTGAGTGGAAGTGCTGAACCTATTGTTCCCTCTGCCCCACTTCTCCAGCTCTGCTCTTCCCAAAACTTCTGCCCAGGCTAGTACAGGATGCTTCTTTCAGGAGGAGACCTGAGCACAGTTCCGTGTAAGCAGAGGAAAGGAGGAACAGAAGGACTTTGCCATTCACCTCCCTGGCTCCTTTCAAGTCCAGGAAGGTTCACCAGCATAGATCACAGGAGATGAGAAAGAGCTCATGTGTGAGGAGTAACCTTCCTCCTCAGAAACCTCCCCCATCATCTTCGGGAGATCACCAAGTCAGTGAAGGGGAAGTGGGACTTCCACATTCCAGGGTGAAAAGGATGCTGAAGTTCTAGAATTATTCACAAGCTCTCCTGTTTCCTCTCCCTGTTATGGAACAGATGGAAAAGGATTAGGGCCCAAACAACTTTGTGCCTTGCCATAAGTTACACAAGACACCTGCTATTAGCAATCTCCTGGATGAATCAATGCCTTCTCCCCAGTCAGAAGCGCTGAGGACTGAACTTAATCTCTCTCCTTCTCGCTCTCATCTTTCAAGTGTCGTAACTGTGGAATAGCTGAGGTTTTAATAAGATGTGCTCTTTCTGACTCCCGCCTTTTGGATCATGAAATGCTCTTAGTCTATGCCTTTGCCCCTAGAGGCCCCTGAACAAAATCAAATGGCAACACCCTACAAGAACAGTATGTTTGCTCCCTCTGCTAGGGTCAAGCCAATCTATATCTCCTGCTTTGTGCTTCGTGTGCATCTTTACAAACTGCTGAAAGCCGAGCCTGGAGCTGTGCCCAGCACATGCTGATATCAATCTACGCATTTGTGGTATGCCCTTCCTGGGCTGTGCTGTAAGAGTATTAGCATGAACAGAGTGTTTGGACAACTGCCTGGGAAGAAGTGAACTTCACCCCAGTTTCACCACATCAGATATTGATTTGTCATGCTGCATCCTAATGACAGTCAGAAGGTAGGTTCTTGATTTTTCCCAACAGAAAAGTGTCTCCCTGTCAGGTAGGGCAATGAAATAAGGAAGTCGGTTTTGGATGACCGTCTTGGTCAAAGCCTTGAAGGACTACATTTGGCACATGGTTTTGCCTGGGTACCATCTGTTTATCCTTAAAAGCATCATTCACTTTCATCATCCTCCAAGAAGTCACTCTTCCTCCTTGGTTGGCAGATAGCATTGAAAGCTCCCACTTTTATGCTTCAGTCAGTTCCACTAATTTACAATAACATGTTTCCTTCTCTGTCTCCACTGTAAGATTATCACCAAGGATGTTGATTCCCTACCCAAGTCCTTTAGGATCCCTTTAACCTGTTGGATAGGTGTACCCACCCACCCCCCAGGTGCTGTGGGTATTTCAGATCCCACCTTTCACTTACAACTTTCTTCAGAGGCTTCCCCTTGGACTCCTGAAGCCTCTTATCCTTGGACAACCTGAGATTATGATGTATAATATTTCCCCTGCTTCTTCAGTGGCTCAGCAGTAACGAATCTGCCTATCAATGCAGGGGATGCAAGTTCAATCCCTGCTTCAGGAAGATTCCCTGGGAAAGGAAATGGCAACACAGTCCATTATCCTTGCCTGGGAAATCCCATGGATATAGGAGCCTGGTGTGGTATAGTCCGTGGTATTGCAAAGAGTCAGACATGACTTAACCACTAAATAGCAACAACATGAGCTCCCCCACCACCACTTCCCTCAAGTCCTGATTTGAAAATAGAGCCCAGGACAGATTCTGTGGTGCAATCTATGCTCTTGGCATACAGAAGGATTAGGCTAAATTTAGACCTCATCTGAAACTAACTTCTGTATTGCTCCTTTTCCTTCCCTATCTTGCTTTTCTCATTCTCTTACCTGAAAGCACACCATCTCTCAGTCACTTCTAAATGAATTCCTTCCTTCAACTCTGATTCTAGGGAATTTTTTGACCTAAGCCTACAATCTCAATTAATTCTTACTACCGAACACAACTGAGCGACTTCACTTTCACTTTCACCACCCAACCAGAAGTAGGTATTAATATTCCATCTGGAAAAACTGAAGCTCAGGGAAAGTAAATAACTTTGCAATATATGTAACAAACACCTGTCATATACCAGGTGCTCAATAAATAGATATTAAATGAAATAATAATACCAAGGCTCCATTAACTCACCAAGTGACCTTGGGCCTCAGACCGGTTATTGATCTGTGGTAGGATGGGATAACCTGAAGAAGACCAGAACTTGATACATAGACAGGTCCTCTAGGATAAATACTTAAAAGGAAATTCAGAAGACTTAGAGAAAGAAGGTAAGCCAAAAATGGGTGAAATGCAATGTTAGAGCTCTGGCAGAAGGTAGAAGAGATCTAGCCATAGGAACCACAATCCTAGAATGGCATTTGAGAGTTCCTGAAGGTCTCAGCAGAGCCTTGAAAAGTCTGCAGAGAAACTGCCTAGAAACCTAAGACAGAGCATCAGACTCAGAGGAATGAAGGAGAGATAGTGTTTTCCGAAATGGCAGGGAACAGAGCTTAGTTATCACTGTAGCTGTCATGCCTAGCAAAGCACCTGGCATATCAATGGCAACAATAAATATTTGTGGAATAAACAGCTGAATGAGAGAAGGCTGCAGTATTAGTGGAGTGTGAGGCATGGTCATGAACTTGTGTTAAGGCTCTAGTTCCTAAACCTTAATGACCTGACTACATAGAACTGTCAGCCAAATTGACTTATTGAAGAGCTTCCCATCTCCTCTTATGCTAGGTCCTGAAGTTATCCCTAGAAAAGAATCGAAGCCAGATCATCTCACTGATGACTACTGCTGGAGGAAGTTTAATGGCTTCTGATTAGAAGTTTGGATTAGGAAGCCAAGTCGGGGCATTCCAATGGTAAATCAGTTTCTTTCTCCAGGACTGGCCATGGTTCACTTGTTAATCTAGGTATTTGAAGCAGATGGATTTTCAGAACGTTACTTCTTCATTATGGATAGAGATTTTTTTTTTTTTGGTAGGTCAATTGAATTTTTTAAATCTATTATTATTTATTATCCTACTATAGGATAATTGCTTTATAGAATTTTATTGTTTTCTGTCAAACTTCAACATTAATCAGCCATAGGTATACATATATGTTCTCCCTTTTGAGCCTCCCTCATATTCCTCCCCACCCCACCCCTCTACGTTGATACAGAGCCCCTGTTTGAGTTTTCTAGCCATACAACAGATTTCCATTGGCTATTTATTTTATATGTGGTAATGAATGTTTCCGTGTGACTCTCTCCATACATCTTACCCTCTCCTCGCCTCTCCCCATGTCCATAAATCTATTCTCTATGACTATTTCTCCATTGCTGCCCTGGAAATAAACTCTTCAGTACCATTTTTCCAGATTCTGTATATATGCATTAGAATACAAAATTTGCCTTTCTCTTTCTGACTCACTTCACTGTATAATAGGTTCTAGGTTCATCCACCTCATTAGAACTGACTCAAAGGCATTCCTTTTTATGGCTGAGTAATATCCCATTGTGTATATGTACCACTACTTCTTTGTCCATTCATCTGTCAGTGGACATCTAGGTGGCTTCCATGTTCTAGCTATTGTAAATAGTTCTGCAGTGAGCAATGGGATACATGTGTCTTTTTTGATTTTGGTGTCCTTGGGGTATATGAGTGGGATTGCTGGGTCATATGGTGGTTTCATTCCTAGTTTTTTAAGGAATCTCCATACCATCTTCCACTGTGGCTATATCAATTTACATTCCCACCAACAATACAGGAGTGTTAGCTTTTCTTCACACCCTCTCCAGCATTTGCTGTTTGTAGACCTTTTGATGATGGCCATTCTGACTGGTGTGAAGTAATACTTCATCATAGTTTTGATTTGCATTTCTCTAATAATGAGCAATGTTGAGCATCTTTTCATGTGTTTGTTAGCCATCTGTATGTCTTCTTTGGAGAAATGTCTGTTTAGGTCTTTTTCCCACTTTTTTATTGGGTTGTTTGTTTTTCTGGAATTGAGTTGTATGAGCTGCTTGTATATTTTGGAAACTAATCTTTTGTCAGTTGTTTCATTTGTTATTATTTTCTCCCATTCTGAGGGTTGTCTGTTCACCTTGCTTAGTGTTTCCTTTGCTATGCAAAAGCTTTCAAGTTTAACCAGGTCCCACTTGCTTACTTTTGTTTTTATTTCCATTACTCTAGGAGGTGGGTGATAGAGGATCTTGATTTGATTTATGTCATCCAGTGTTCTGCCTATGTTTTCCTCTAAGAGTTTTATAGTTTCTGGCCTTACATTTAGGTCTTTAATCCATTTTGAGTTTATCTTTGTGTATGGTGTTAGGAAGCATTCTAATTTCATTCTTTTACATTTAATTGTCCAGTTTTCCCAGCACCATTAATTGAAGAGGACATCTTTGCTGCATTGTGTATTCTTGATTCTTGCCTCCATTGTCAAAAATAAGGTACCCATAGGTGCATGGGTTTATTTCTGGGCTTTCTATCTTGTTTCATTGGTCTGTATTTCTGTTTTTGTGCCAGTATCCTACTGTCTTGATGACTGTAGCTTTGTAGTATAATCTGAAGTCAGGAAGCTTGATTCCTCCATCTCCATTCTCCTCTGCTTTAGCTATTTGAGGTCTTTTGTGTTTTCTATGAATTGTGAAATTATTGTTCTAGTCTTGTGGGAAATGTCATTGGTAATTTGATAGGGACTGCATTGAATCTGTAGACTGTGTTTGGTAGTATCCTTTTCACAATATTGATTCTTCCTACCCAGGAACATGGAATATCTCTCCATCTGTTTATGTCATCTTTGATTTCTTTCACTAGTGTCTTATAATTTTCTGTGTATAGTTCTTTTGCCCTCTTAGGTAAATATATTTGTAGAATTATTTATTTAATTCTTTTTGTTGCAGTGGTGAATGGGATTGATTTTTTAATTTCTCTGTCTGATTTTTCATTGTTAGTATATGGAAATGCAAGTGATTTCTGTGTATTGATTTTTGTATCTGCAACTTTGCTAAATTCACTGATTAGCTCTAGTAATTTTGTGATACTCTCTTTAGGGTTTTCCATGTACAGTATCAAGCCATATGCAAACAATGAGAGCTTTACTTCTTCTTTGCCAATCTGGATTTCTTTTATTTATATTTCTTCTCTGATTGCTGTAGCTAGGACTTCCAGAACTATGTTGACTGAATAGTGGTGGAAGACACACTTGTCTTGTTCCTAATCTTAGGGGGAATGCTTTCAGTTTTGCACCATGTAGGTTTATCATATGTGGCCTTTACTATGTTGAGGTAGATTCCTTCTATGCCCATTTTTGAAGAGTTTTAATCAAAAATGGGTGCTGAACTTTGTCAAAGGCTTCTTCTGCATCGATTGAGATGATACAGTTTCTATCTTTCAATTTGTTAATATGGTGTATTACCTTGATAGATTTGCATGTATTAAAGAATCCTTGCATCCCTGGAATAAACCCAACTTGATCATGGTGTATGAGCTTTTTGATGTGTTGCTGAATTCTGTTTACTAAAATTTTGTTGAGGATTTTTGCATCTATGTTCATCAGTGATATTGGCCTGTAGTTTTCTTTTTTATTGTTGTTGTCTTTGTCTGGTTTTGGTATTGGCTGATGGTGGCCTTAGAATGAGTTTGGAAGTATTCCTTCCTCTGTAACTATCGGAAAGAGTTTTAGAAGGATAAGCATTAGCTCTTCTCTGAATGTTTGATAGAATTCTCCTGTGAAGCCATCTGGTCCTGGGCTTTTGCTTTTGGGGAGATTTTTGATCACAGCTTTAATTTCAGTGCTTGTAATTGGGTTGCTCATAATTCCTTTTTCTTCCTGGTTCAGTCCTGGAAGATTGAACTTTTCTAAGAATCTGTCCATTTCTTCCAGGTTATCCATTTTATTGCCATATGGTTGCTCATAATAGTCTCTTATAATCTTTTGTATTTCTAGATTGTCTGTTTTAACCTCTCCTTTTTCATTTCTAATTTTGTTGATTTGATTCTTCTCTCTTTTTTTCTTGATGAGTCTGGCTAAAGGTTTGTCAATTTTGTTTATTTTCCCAAAGAAACCAGCTTTTAGTTTCATTAATCTTTACTAATATTTCTTTCATTTCTTTTTCATTTATTTCTGCTTGGATCTTTATGATTTCTTTCCTTCTATTAATTTTGGGGATTTTTTTTTTTGTTCTTCCTTTTCCAATCATTTTAGGTGTAAAGTTAAGTTGTCTATTTGATGTTTTTCTTGTTTCTTGATGTAGGATTGTGTTGCTATAAATTTCCCTCTTAAAAGTACTTTTGCTGCATCCCATAGGTTTTGAGTTGTGTTTTCACTGTCATTTGTTTCTAGAAAGTTTTTTATTTACCTTTTGATTTCTTCAGTAACCTGTTGGTTATTCGGAAACATGTTGGCTAATGTCCATGTGTTTTTGTTTCTTACAGTCTTTTTCTTGTAATTGATATCCAGTCACACAGCATTGTGATCAGAGAAGATGATTGACATGATTTCCATTTTCTTAAATTTACTGAGGTTTGATTTGTGAGCCAAGATGTGGTCTATCCTAGAGAATGTTCCATGTGCACTTGAGAAGAAGCTGTATTCTCCTGCATTTGGATGGAATGTCCTGAAGATATCACTTAGATCCATCTCATGTACTGTATCATTTAAGACTTGTGTTTCCTTATTAATTTTCTGTTTTGGTGATCTGTCCGTTGGTGTAAGTGAGGCATTAAAGTCCCCTACTCTTATTGTGTTACTGTCAGTTTCTCCTTTTATGTCTGTTTGTGTTTGTCTCATGTATTGAGGTGTTCCTTCCTGTGTTGGGTACATAGATACCTACAGTTGTTATGTCTTCCTCTGGGACTGATCACTTGATAATTATGTAGTGTCCTTCCTTGTCTCTTATAATCTTTTTAATTTTAAGGTCTGTTTTGTCTAATATGAGGATTGCTGTTCCAGCTTTCTTTTCTTCCCACTTGCATGGAATATATTTTTCCATCCTCTTATTTTCAGTCTATCTGTGTCCTAAGGTCTGAAGTGGGTTTATTGTAGACAGCATATATACAGGACTTGTTTTTGTTTCCATTAAGCCAGTCTGTGTCTTTTGGTTGGAGCATTTAATCTATTTACATTTAAAGTAATTATTGATATATATGTTCCTATTGCTGTTTTTTTAATTGTTTGAAGTTTGTAGATCTTTTTTCTTCTCTTGTATTTATTGACTATATAAGTCCCTTTATCATTTGTTGTAAAGCTGATTTGGTGGTACTGAATTCTCTTAACTTTTGCTTGTCCAAAAAGCTTTTTATTTCTCCATGAATTTTGAATGAGATCCTTACTGGGTACTGTAATCTTGGCTGTAGAATTTTCTGTTTCAGTACTTTAAATATATCCTGCCATTCCCTTCTGGCCTGCAGACTTTCTGCTGAAAAATTCAGCTATTAAGCATTTGGGGTTTCTCTTGTATGTTACTTGTTGCTTTTCCCTTGCTGCTTTTAATATTTTTTCTTTGTTTTCAGTTTTCGTTACTTTGACTAGTATCTGTCTTGGTGTGTTTCTCCTTGAGTTTATCCTGTATGGGACTCTTTGTGCCTCTTGGACTTGACTATTTCCTTTAACATGTTGGGGAAATGTTCAACTATAAACTCTTCAAAAAATTTCTCATACCCTTTATTTTTCTCTTCTTCTGGGACCCCTATAATTTGAATGCTGGTGCATTTGATATTGTCCCAGGTGTATCTGAGACTATCCTCAGTTCTTTTCATTCTTTTTACCTTATTCTGCTCTTCAGAAGGTATTTCTACCATTTTATCTTCTTGATTCATTCTGCTTCAGATATTCTGCTATTTATTCCTTCTAGGGTATTTTTAATATCAGTAATTGTGTTGTTTGTCTCTGTATGTTGGTTCTTTAATTCTTCTAGGTCTTTGTTAATTGATTCTTGCATTTTCTCTATTTTGTTTTCAAGGTTTTTGGTGATCTTTACTACCTTTATTCTGAATTCTTTTTCAGGTAGTTTGCCTCTTTCCTCTTCATTTATTTGGACATCTGTGTTTCTAGGTTGTTCCTTCATTTATATAATATTTCTCTGTCTTTTCATTATTTTTTTTAACTTATTGTGTTTGAGGTCTCCTCACAGGTTTCAAGGTTAAATTCTTTCTTCCTTTTCATTTCTGCCCTCCTAAGTTTAGGCCAGTGGTTTGTATAAGCTTATAGGTTGAGATTTGCACTGAGTTTTTTGTTTGTTTGTTAATTTGTTTTTCCTCAAATGGGCAAGGCTGAATAACGTGTTAATCCTGTCTGCTGATGATTGGATTTATATTTTTGTTTTGTTTTGTTTGTTGTTTAGATGATGTGTCCTGCACAGGGTGCTACTGGTGGTTGGGTGATGCCAGGTCTTGTATTCAAGTGGTTTCCTATGTGTGAGTTCTCACTATTTGATACTCCCTAGGGATAGTGGTAGTCTAGGGTCTTGGAGTCAGTGCTCCCACTCCAAAGGTTCAGGGCTTGATCTCTTAGCAGTCCTAATCTTCTCAAAGAAAGGCAATGCCAAAGAATGCTCAGGCTACCTCACAATTTCACTCATCTCACACACTAGTAAAGTAATACTCAAAATTATCAAGCCAGGCTTCAACAGTAGTGAACTGTGAACTTCCAGATGTTCAAGCTGGTTTTAGAAAAGGCAAAGAAACCAAAGATCAAATTGCCAACAACCACTGGATTATTGAAAAAGCAAGAAATTCCAGAAAAACATCTATTTCGGCTTTATTGACTATGCCAAAGCCTTTGACTATGTAGATCTCCAGAACTGTGAAAGTTCTTAAGGAGAAGGGAATACCAGACCACCTAACCTGCCTCTTGAGAAATCTGTATGCAGGTCAGGAAGCAACAGTTAGAACTGGACATGGAACAACAGACTGGTTCCAAATAGGAAAAGGAGTACGTCAAGGCTGTATATTGTCACCCTGCTTATTTAACTTATATGCAGAGTACATCATGAGAAATGCTGGACTGGAAGAAACACAAGCTGGAATCAAGATTGCCAGGAGAAATATCAATAACCTCAGATATGCAGATGACACCACCCTTATGGCAGAAAGTGAAGAGGAACTCAAAAGCCTCTTGATGAAAGTGAAAGAGGAGAGTGAAAAAGTTGGCTTAAAGCTCAACATTCAGAAAACAAAGATTATGGCATCCAGTCACATCACTTCATGGGAAATAGATGGAGAAACAGTGGAAACAGTGTCAGACTTTATTTTTGGGGGCTCCAAAATCACTGCAGATGGTGACTGCAGCCATGAAATTAAAAGACGCGTACTCCTTGGAAGAAATGTTATGACCAACCTAGATAGCATATTGAAAAGCAGAGACATTACTTTGCCAACAAAGGTCCGTCTAGTCAAGGCTATGGTTTTTCCTGTGGTCATGTATGGATGTGAGAGTTGGACTGTGAAGAAGGCAGAGTGCTGAAGAATTGATGCTTTTGAATTGTGGTATTGGAGAAGACTCTTGAGAGTCCCTTGGACTGCAAGGAGATCCAACCAGTCCATTCTGAAGGAGATCAGCCCTGGTATTTCTTTGGAAAGAATGATGCTAAAGCTGAAACTCCAGTACTTTGGCCACCTCATGCGAAGAGTTGACTTATTGGAAAAGACTCTGATGCTGGGAGGGACTGGAGGCAGGAGGAGAAGGGGACCACAGAGGATGAGATGGCTGGATGGCATCACTGACTCAATGGACGTGAATCTGAGTGAACTCCAGGAGTTGGTGACGGACAGGGAGGCCTGGCGTGCTGTGATTCATGGGGTCGCAAAGAGTTGGACATGACTGAGGAACTGAACTGAACTGATCAACTGAACTGAAGTGAACTAAATCTTCTCAAATCTTGAATGCAATGTTCAGGGCAACATTGGTGTGATAATCTGCTCAGGCCACCACTAGTGGGATGATTTTTGTCCACACAGGTTCCTGGACAGCCTTTTCCAAGTCTCTGAGGAGGAGGTTTCTTCCAGGTCTTTCACTTATCACAGAGCCACTGGGCAAACCACATGTAGGAAGAAGGTCAAATTCAGGCAGAGCTCCAATCTTGCAAGATCTGATGTCTGCTACAAGTGGGGATTTCTAAGGCACTTTTTCTGGCAAGTTTGAAATAGCTTGACTCAAGGTGTCTCTGACTTTTATTCCACACCTCTCAAGTCTTTATTTCTGAGACTGAATCCTTGCCAAGGACCACAAAGCCTCTTCTCACAGTGTAAGTTTCCTTCAGCAGATGAAAAAGCTAAAGAAATGTGCCATCCCAACCTCAAGCTTTCTTTTTATCCTTTGCAAAAGGGAAACAGAATGATCAGTCTTTCAACTCTTGCAGACCCCAAATGAGGGGCCTTCTCACATGGAATTGAACTTGTTTACAATGTTACCTCTGTTGGTATGGACTGCTTTTGCCCATATCCTTGACATTCAGCATGTGTCAGCTCCACTGCACAGCTTTTTGTGTTCTTGGCACCCTGATCCTACTTTAACCCCAAACTGGATTAGCTCTGAACTCTCTATAGAAATCCCCTATGCTTACTTCTTCCATAGTACTTAATTTCCCACATTAAAATCTTCTTTTCCCTCTTTCTTCATATATATCTTTCTTCCCACTAGATTTTGAAATCCTTAAGGAGAAATGTCTTTTTCTTTTTTCTAAATTGATACACATGAAGGCCAGTACATCATAAACATTTTCTGTTTATTGTGTGAGTAAATAATGAACACTGTGGAAACTTGAAAATGCATGGTAAATGGACAGAGCCATAAGAAATTTTCCTATTCTAACTGCCATTCATATATAATTTTAGAGATAAAAATGCTTTGGAATTAAAAGGAAAGTTTAGTAAATATTTAGAGATCAGAAATAGTAGTTGGGCTTATAGAATAAAATCCAATTGTCTGCTATCATAATCATTTCAGATTTTAATTCAGTTCAGTAAAACCTCATGAGCAATGATCTGGAAACATTTTCCAAGGACAGTTGCATTGAGTATAAGAGAAGAAATGAGAAAGGGAGAGAACAGAGAGGTAGCTTAGGACCAGATGCATTACACCCTTAGCCATCCCAGTCAAAGCAAATTAAAATCACGGGAAAATTTATTTTAAAAGGATTTATTTGCCACAAAATATGCACTAATAATTAATGCTGAAGTATGGGGTTGAACAGTATATAATATCTTATGGAAAAAACCCAAACCAATATTGTTGGCACCATGAAGAAATATCCTAGATCTCTTTTTGGATTTCTGGACCCAGTTTCAATATGTGTGTCTGTGTGTGTGTTGAGGTAGAAGGAGGAACATTTCCACACCACCACCAAGCAATTCTCAGGACACCAGCTGAGTGTCATACAATTCAACTCCATTCCAGCACACTACCTACCTGTACACAGCATCAGATTCCACAGGATAAGAGATGAGTCCTGCAAGACTGCACTCCTCCCCACCACTCCAGACCTCAGTTGCAAGGCCAGCCTATTACCTGAGCTTCTGACCAACTAGCTGCTGGATCAGAAGTTCCTACAATCTTCTCCTGGTGTTCCATTAATTTGCTAGAGCAGCTCAGAGAACTAAAAGAACCCATTGATTCACTTGATTACTGGTTTATTATAAAAGGATACAGTATGGGGGAAAGGACCCCAAGCTTCTATGCTTTCAGAGAGGGCTGCTCTTCCCAACACTCCAGAGGTTCATCAACCCAGGAATCAGAAGAGATTTAGTCAAGTTGTTTAAAAGCTTATGTAAACTATGAGTGAAGGTGACCAACTCTTGCTGGTCACCACAAAGGTCAAAGCTAGTGTCCCAAAGTTAGTAGGAGAAGAATGTTATTTACATGGTGTTTACTGAGCTCTGGGCACTGATCTAAGTGCTTTATGTGCAGTAGATCTTTTAATCTTCACAACAGTCCTGTGGTGTGGATACTGGCGTTACTAGTTCCATTTTGCAGAGAGGTTAAGGAATTTGCCTAAAATCACACAGCTAACAAGAAGAACAATATCTAAGCCTAGGAAGTTTGTTCACAGAGGCTGAGCAATACTAACTTGGAAGACTGAGGCTAACTCTTATGGAGAAATTATTGAACTAAAAAGTTGTTCAGTTCAGTCGCTCAGTCGTATCTGACTCCTTGCGAGCCCATGACTCACAGCACGCCAGGCCTCCCTGTCTATCACCAACTCCTGGAGTCTATCCAAACCCATGTCCATTGAGTCTGTGATGCCATCCAGCCATCTCATCCTCTGTCGTCCCCTTCTCCTCCTGCCCCCAATCCTTCCCAGCATTTGGGTCTTTTCAAATGAGTCAACTCTTTGCATGAGGTGGCCAAAGTACTGGAGTTTCAGCTTCAACATCAGTCCTTCCAATGAACACCCAGGACTGATCTCCTTTAGAATGGACTGGTTGGATCTCCTTGCAGTCCAAGGGACTCTCAAGAGTCTTCTTCAACACCACAGTTCAAAAGCATCAATTCTTCGAGGATAGTAATAATAATACTGCTTGGAGAACTGTTGGATGCAAGCAAATACGGTGCCTTCTCTCATGGAGCTCAAGTTCTAGACAAGCAGAGTTCAAGCAAGAAGCAATCATATAAGCAAAACATTTCCAGAAAATATATGGGAGAAGTAAACTCAGGTAAAGTCATGAGAATGGCAGTGACTACCTTAGCTTGTGTGTTCAAGAGAGGCTGTCTAATTAGGTGACACCAAAGCTGATTTCTAAATGGGAAGGTGTCAGGAAGACAGTTACCAGGGAAAGCAAGTATGTTCAGAGGCAGGGATAAACTCGACCTTTTAGAGGCTCTGAACAGACTGACACAGGGAGGGTGCTACAATATTGGGTCTGAAAGGTGGGAAGAGATCATATAATGTATGCTTTGGAGACCAAATAAAGAGTGTGATAGGAAAGCCCAAGAGACGTGTTCACAGATGCATATATTCCTGAGTGTGTGTGTAGTGTGCTGTGTCCATGTTCTTTTGTAAGCTTTGGGACAGAACTTTGTTTTCTTTTTCATATGTAAAAATAACAGTATAATAAGAACCTGCGTACCATTGACCCTTAAGAGAGAAAACACTTTTTTTTAAAAAAGACTTACACCCATTTCATTTCCCTCATGAACTCATTACTATAACTTTTTTCCTCCTGTCTTTTCTTCCATCCTTCCAGTACATAATCCCTAAACTGAATTTGGTGACTTTCATTGCCATACTTGTCTTTATTGTTTTTCTTTATGCTTTCAAAGCATACCCATGAATCCTTGAATAATTGCAATACTGTGTAGTGAATTTTTAACATTTTCATACATCATGTTGCATGTTTCCTGCAACTGTTTCTCAGTGTTATATTTGTAAGATTTATCTATGAATGTGTAATCCACGGTGTAGATATACAACTTTTTATTTTTTTAATTCTGCCAATGGATATGTTGGTTATTTCAAAATGTTCACTATCCCAAAATACTATAATGAACATTCTGGTACAGGTTATTATTTGAGAGGTGGTTGAAGGCAGTGCTTCACAATCTTCCTACAAGCATTTATAAACATAATAGTTCAGAGGAGAAAGCCCATCTGGCTAGGGGGATGAGTGTCTCAGCCTACCTGTAACCCATTAAGGCATATGCCGTAATTTCCCTTTGCTCAATCTATCAATTACTGAAAGAGCTATTTAAAAAATCACCATTTGTAAGCATAGAATTGTCAGATCTATTTTGTCACTATCTGTTTTCCATGTTTTGTGCTTCTGATAATAGATTCATTGACATTTAGAATTTTTATATCTTCTTGAATTGCTCTATTTATCACTAGACTGTGATCCACTTTGTCATTAAAGATTTTGGCAGCAGGGAGGGATATAACCTGAATCTTGTCTTGAAATGATTTTGCTGGCTGCTTTACGGAGAAAAACTAAAGGAGGAAGGATGGGGATTGATCCTGAAGCTCCTAAAGCCATCTAGGCAGAGATATACCAGCAGCTTAAACTCAGATAGTTGTCCTGAAGATGAAGACAACCTCAGATCTGTGATGCATTTTGGTTAACAGAATTTTCTGATTAACTGGATGTGAATGTGAACGTAAGAGACAGACCTAGGATCATAATTTGATTTTTGACTTGTTCAGCTGACTGAAAGATGACAGTGTCCTTGTCTTCTGAAAAGCATATTGGTGCCATGAATTTTCTAAAATTGGTTGTAACAGTATTTCCATGCTGCTTTAGAGCTTCCCTGGTGTCTCTTTCTGCCTGCAGCGAAAAAGCCCGGGGTTCAATATCTGGCTTGGGCAGATTGCCTGGAGAAGGGAATGGCAACCCGCTCCAGTATCCTTGCCTGGAAAATTCCATGGACAGAGGAGCATGGTGGGCTACAGTCCATGGGTTCATAAAGAGTCTGACATGACTGAGTGACTAACACTTTCACTTTCTTTAGAGCCTTTGATTCCCTACCTTGTATCTGGTTATGTTTCCATGATTTCCTTTGCCAAGTGTGTGTGTCCTGGTAAGCCAGTCTTTCTGCATCACTGTGTGTTCACCAGCCAGAAGGTCTTTGAAACTGTCCTTTTGGGGCTTTATGGAGGCTTCCATTACATGACTTGGCATGACTGATTAATTATTGGTCATTGTTAATCGATTCAACCTCCAGCCTCTCTCCCCTTCCCAGAGGTGAGAAGGATGGGACTGAAAGTTCCACCTGCTAAACACAAGGTTGGTTCCTCTTTAGGTGATTTAGGGGCAACCCAAAAGTCAACTCATTAACTTAACAAAAGACACATTTATCACTCTCCTGATTAAGAAATACTAAGGGTTTTAGGTGGTGTGTGCTAGAAAGGGATGATACCCAATATATGTTTCTTGTTATAGGTCATGAGATGTCACAGTCTTTAAACTCCAACAGAAATGATTAAATAAAGTTAAACAGCCATTGTAGGTTTGTTTGTTTTTAGAGACAATTAGGTATTTAGTTATTGTGCCTTAAGTTCTTCCTGCATATTCTCTATTTTACAAATGTAAAAACTGGTATTTAGAAAACAGTGAAACAAGGATTCACTAAACTAGGTGTTTCTAGGATGCTCAACTCACTCCATTCAGCATCTCACTCTACTGTTCTGAAGGAAACCTTTAAATCTCAGCACCCTGGCTTCTGCGTGCCTGTGTGTCTGCGTGCGTGTTCAGTCTTGTCTGAGTCTTTGTGATCCGATGGATGGTAGCCCACCAGGCTCCTCTGATCATGCAGTTTTCCAGGCTAGAATACTGGAGTAGGTTGCCATTTCCTCCTCCACCTTGGTTCTATTAAGACGGGGTGGGGGGAGAAACTAAGACACACAGAGATAGAGATTGCTCCAAAACCAGTAAATGATAGCAGTTGGATTCAATTTTAGTTTCATCTCCTTCCAAGTCCAGGGGTTTTCTAACCCTTCCATGCCATGTATGCCTTTTTATTTAATCCTGGAAAATGCAGGAAAAGGCTGTTTTGTTTTGTTTTCTTTTTTTGTTACCCAACAGTATCACCGGTCCATACTTTTGCTCTCTCCCAAATACTGAGTCAAGAGTTTGTCTTTCCCTTTACCTCTGGTGTATTGCCCTCCATACAATAAATTAGATTACTTTGAAAAGAGCCACTGTGATTTCTTTGGGATATCTTTTATGGGACCTGCCTGCCTGGAGGCTGACCGCTTTCCTCCCTCAAGTAAGCTGCCCAGCATAGATGGCATCTTTGAGAGGAACACCCTCAGGCTCCACCACTGTATTTGTGACTGGGATGGTCAGTTTAATTCAGCAGGAAAGAAGAAAGTTTTATTTTGTATAGAGTTTCAAGCCTTACTGCATACTCTGACCTTGCTTTGTTAGTAACAAAGTTAATACGTCAGTTCTTATTTGTATCTCTGTGTTTCAGTAAATTCAACATCCAGAGAGATAAAGGCAATGCCAGTAGTAAAGACAAGACTTGGGTGGTCAGCAGACATCAACTGTTTTTAGAAATGGGCTTCCCAGGTGGCTCAGTGGATGAAGAACCTGCCTGCAATGCAGGAGACTCAGGAGATACGGGTTTGATTCCTGGGTCAGGAAGATCCCTTGGAGGAGGGAATGGCAGCCCACTCCATTATTTTTGCTTGGAGAATCCCATGGACAGTGGAGCCTAGCAGCCTACAGTACATAATTCGCAGAGTTGGACACAACTGAAGTGACTGAGCACATCTCCAGTGTCCTGTAAAATTCATAGGAAATTATTCTCAAGACATGCACCCTCTCCTTACATGTGTGTTGTAGCTCCTGAACTCCTTCTAAATAGAATTTTTGAAGAGGCAATGGGGAGACAGGCTTAACTATCCAGAGTGTCCTAAAACCCCCAATACTGATGACTAGTCAGTTCCTATGACAACTTCAATACTTGTAGATTCATTTAACAAATACAAAACTGCCAGTTAGCATCAAGTGTTTATTGACTGATGAATGAATTTAATCTGAAAGACCTGTTAGTTCTGGAATTGACATAGTGTCCTGGACTTTTATTTGAGCAGTCATGCTAGCAAAGCTGAATACATTGAGAGAAAGTGTCAAGGGAATCAAGGAGATAATGTATCAATGCCACCAACCACTCACTCTAATTTCAATGAAACAGTTGATTCCCTCAAGCCTACCATAATTCTTCATACAGCTCCTGAGCCTGAACGAATGCGTGTGACCACTCCACTGCGAACATCCATGTGTCAAAGGAGAAGATAAGGAGCAAGTGAAATTAGACCATGGCTCTCTGGTTTCCCCTAAAAGCTGCTAATGAATGAGAGCATCAGCTGCACCAGTTTGGGCTAGCCAGGGCTCTCATCCTTAACAGAACATGCTACACCCAGGCAGTGAGCACATCCTGTGGACAGAGATGACTCAGACTCAACAGGTGTCTGATGGCTTTGCCAACCAACCGCCTGTTCCAATGGGCTGGAGTGGCAGTGCATTCTTGGTGGCACGCAAAGACGATGATGAATAGCAGGCTTGTGTCTCCTCACAGAGGGCAGGGTGAAGGGCAGACTTTCATGCATAAATGCATATTCTCAATTCCTGTAGGATGTACCGCCAACTGGTACATCAACAGACTTTTAAATTCCAAAATGCCCCTTGGTGCTTCTCTTCTGTGGAAACTTTCAGTCAATATCAATCACCAATGGCACTAGTTATAATGATACTTTATGAATGTTTGACATTTTAAGGATTCAAGATACATATTTATGAGCCTATTGAAAACCTTTCCTGCAACACATGTTGATGTTCTGATGGACATAGTACAGAAAAATTAAAGCTCAGGAAAAAAAAAAAAAAAGAATCCTCAAAGTTACATAGTTAATTCAAGAAGTAGTAGAACAGAATCCAGGTCCCTGACTCTCAGCCCTGTATTTTTTCCTATACTCTATGTTGTCTGCACATGACTTAAACTTAATTTTCAGAGACTCTTGGGAGGAAAGCTGAATTATATTGTTTTGAAATAGACAGAGCTGGACTATAGCAAATTCTTTCACATTTTTAAATTATTTTTTTTCATTTATTATCCCTTCAATCTATGCACTCACGTAAACAGATTTTTATTCTATCTATTTATTATCCACATGGATTTTTCTCAGCCAGCACTGTGGAAATCACTTGATTCTATACTGCCAAGGTGAGTCCTTTTAGCATGATCATATGACTTTTCCTCAAGTGCAATTAGCAGTCATTTCAATAAGCATAACTATGTTTCTCATTCTCAGCTATGAATCCTAATAGAAGGTCCAAGACTGCTATGGGACTCCATAAGCATCAGAGTCCCAGAATCCTTCCATTTCTCTGCTCTGCTGTCCTTCACTCCCATTTTCTAACTTACAGGTTAAGTTTTCAACTTCATCTTGAAGTTCATAGTTCCATTCCAGCTGAAATATTCACATGAATATTCACAGAATTCTTTGAAGGAGAAATGGGGCAGAAAAGAACACACTTCTTTCCCTTAAAAGTACTTCCTGGGAGTTATCCACCCCATTTATTATATCAATTATAGAGTGCTTATATCACTACATCTATCTTCAGGGGACAATTAGAAATCCGATCTAAGATTGGAAAGCCATATATCTAGTCAATACCAGAAAGTTTTATAACTAGGAGAGTCCTGGGATTTGGGTTTTGCTGAACAAGCAGGGGTGGCCATCTCAACCAGTGTAGCTGCTCAATATGTGTGAAACAAACTGAAAACCCATAAGAAATAAACAGATAATGAAAGGAGTTTCAAAAGACAGAAATGATAAGGCTAGCTTTTCTGAATGCTTTCAAACCAGAGTGCTCTAAAATAAATGCTTTATGAGTTTCTGTTCTATCACTTATAAAGGCACTGTGAGGTAGTTACTGTTTTTGTAACAATTTTACAGGGAAGAGAACTAAGAAGCAAATTAAGTCCATTGCACAAGGTATGACAACAATGACACAGCAGAGCTGGGATCTGTATCACAGTCATCTGACTCCGAGGCCTTTGCTGTTAATTACTTGCCTTCCACTGGCTCCCTCATAGTCATAGCCTCTCCATGGAAAGTCTCAGAAAGATTCCTGTTTTATGACTAAAACCACTGGAGGTGAGGAGGTGTGTTTATGCTCACACAGTAAGGCGGCCAAGAGAAAATTTTGACCTGATTCTTTCCACCATGTCATGGAGCATACAGATTCCTGTGTTAATAGCCTGAAGATCAATTGACAAAATAATAAGATAATTAAGAAAGAGGGGAAGCTGTCTGCACAAGGTCCTTCATTTGCTCATTTCTCAATGCAATCATCGCTTTCATCACCTTCCTTGTCTTTGAGCAGAGTTCAATGGGTAGATCGATATGTTGGTGACAGTCTTGGAGCAGATCAATTATTTTTGACTTGATTGATTATTCAGTGATGGAACAGTGAAGGCTTCCTTTGATTGACCTTGTGAAACCAGACAAGAAAAAGATTCCTTGGGACCACCTAAGTATTCTAGAGTTATTCAAAGTACAATGATGCATGAAGAGAGACAAATTAAAAATGTCCCTGGAGTAGTGAGAAGAGCGGGGTATGAGGATTTTGGAAAGATGGCTTACAGAAAGAGCTTTACCAAGTTGGCTGTGGTATTTAATTATTTATCAAATTTCAACTAACACTAAATGTGGCTTTGATTGCATTTTGTGGTTTGAAGGGAATAATGTATATTAACACACTAAGGAACATTGATAACATTGATAAAATTTGTCTTCTCTCTTGGGCGACTGTAGACCCATGACACCATGGTATGTATCTCCAGTTCAGTTCAGTCGCTCAGTTCTGTCCAACTCTTTGTGACCCCATGAATCGCAGCATGCCAGGCCTCCCTATCCATCAACAATTGCCGGAGTTCACTCAGACTCACGTCCATCGAGTCAGTGATGCCATCCAGCCATCTCATCCTCTGTCGTCTCCTTCTCCTCCTGCCTCCAGTCCCTCCCAGCATCAGAGTCTTTTCCAATGAGTCAGCTCTTCGCATGAGGTGGCCAAACTACTGGAGTTTCAGCTTTAGCATCAGTCCTTCCAAAGAAATCCCAGGGTTGATCTCTTTCAGAATGAACTGGTTGGATCTCCTTGCAGTCCAAGGGACTCTCAAGAGTCTTCTCCAACACCACAGTTCAAACGCATCAATTCTTTGGCGCTCAGCCTTCTTCACAGTCCAACTCTCACATCCATACATGACTACTGGAAAAACCATAGCCTTGACTAGACGGACCTTAGTCGGCAAAATAATGTCTCTGCTTCTGAATATACTATCTAGGTTGGTAATAACTTTTCTCCCAAGGAGTACGCGTCTTTTAATTTCATGGCTGCAGTCACCATCTGCAGTGATCTTGGAGCCCCCAAAAATAAAGTCTGACACTGTTTCCACTGTTTCCCCATCTATTCCCGTGAAGTGATGAGACCAGATGCCATGATCTTCGTTTTCTGAATGTTGAGCTTTAAGCCAACTTTTTCACTCTCCTCTTTCACTTTCATCAAGAGGCTTTTGAGTTCCTCTTCACTTTCTGCCATAAGGGTGGTGTCATCTGCATATCTGAGGTTATTGATATTTCTCCCGGCAATCTTGATTCCAGCTTGTGTTTCTTCCAGTCCAGCGTTTCACATGATGTACTCTGCATATAAGTTAAATAAACAGGGTGAAAATATACAGTCTTGACGTACTCCTTTTCCTATCTGGAACCAGTCTGTTGTTCCATGTCCAGTTCTAACTGTTGCTTCCTGACCTGCATACAGATTTCTCAAGAGGCAGGTCAGGTGGTCTGGTATTCCCAGCTCTTTCAGAATTGTCCACAGTTTATTGTGATCCACACAGTCAAAGGCTTTGGCATAGTCAATAAAGCCGAAATAAATGTTTTACTGGAACTCTCTTGCTTTTTCGATGATCCAGCGGACGTTGGCAATTTGATCTCTGTCCTCTGCCTTTTCTAAAACCAGCTTGAACATCTGGAAGTTCACAGTTCATGTATTGCTGAAGCCTGGCTTGGAGAATTTTGAGCATTACTTTACTAGCATGTGAGATGAGTGCAGTTGTGCGGTAGTCTGAGCATTCTTTGGCATTGCCTTTCTTTGGGATTGGAATGAAACTGACCTTTTCCAGTCCTGTGGCCACTGCTGAGTTTTCCAAATTTGCTGGCATATTGAGTGCAGCACTTTCACAGCATCATCTTTCAGGATTTGAAACAGCTCAACTGGAATTCCATCACCTTCACTAGCTTTGTTCATAGTGATGCTTTCTAAGGCCCACTTGACTTCACATTCCAGGATGTCTGGCTTTAGATGAGTGATCACACCATCGTGACTATCTGGGTCATGAAGATCTTTTTTGTACAGTTCTTCTGTGTATTTTTGCCACCTCTTCTCAATATCTTCTGCTTCTTTTAGGTCCATACCATTTCTGTCCTTTATCAAGCCCATCTTTGCATGAAATGTTCCCTTGGTATCTCTAATTTTCTTGAAGAGATCTCTAGTCTTTTCCATTCTGTTGTTTTCCTCTATTTCTTTGCATTGATGGCTGAAGGCTTTCTTATCCCTCCTTGCTATTCTTTGAAACTCTGCATTCAGATGCTTCTATCTTTCCTTTTCTGCTTTGCTTTTTGCCTCTTTTCTTTTCACAGCTATTTGTAAGGCCTCCCCAGACAGCCAGTTTGCTTTTTTGCATTTCTTTTCCATGGGGATGGTCTTGATCCCTGTCTCCTGTACAATGTCATGAACCTCATTCCATAGTTCATCAGGCACTCTATCTATCAGATCTAGGCCCTTAAATCTATTTCTCACTTCCACTGTATAATCATAAGGGATTTGATTTAGGTTATACCTGAATGGTCTAGCGGTTTTCCTTACTTTCTTCAATTTAAGTCTGAATTTGGCAATAAGGAGTTCATGATCTGAGCCACAGTCAGCTCCTGGTCTTGTTTTTGTTGACTCTGTAGAGCTTCTCCATCTTTGGCTGCAAAGAATATAATCAGTCTGATTTCGGTGTTGACCATCTAATGGCTTGCTATGTATCTCTTAGTGACTGATAACCATGGGTGTGTTCACCGTTCTTTCCCAGGACAGGACTGAAAGATAAACTGGTTGTTCATTAGGGTTAGGGGTTAGCATTTTGCAGGTATAGCAAATTGCAAAGTGGTCATCTTGTGGAAAGAATGACGACTGCTACCTTTCACTGTCACTGATGTGTATTGCTCTTTTTATCACATTATCTCATTTGATTGTCAGAGCAATCCCACAACATAAGTGTTATGCTCCTCATTTTACAGATAAGGACATGGAGCTTCAGAGGTGTTACTCAGTCTCATGTAACTTCACAGGTTAACACTGTTTCTCAGGGACTCTCCAGGATAAGAACAGAGTCTGTCTCTCTCTCTTTTTTTTCTAATGTTTTAGAGCAGATTATCCAGCAGGAAAATGAAACAACATTGTTGAACTAAAAAGAGTGTTTTATTTGGGGGCAAGTTTTCTTTGCCAATATTTTATTTAACACAGGTTCACTGAAGGAATTGTAATGATTTCACAAGCCAATAGCATGCAGTAAGATGTCACTTAATAAGCCAAAAGGAGATATACTGCAAACCAATGATAGATTGACTATGTTATTTTTCCAGGCAAGGGGAGATGAAAGGAATGAAGTATGAATTTAATTTGACTAAGCTCTCCTACCTTTCTATGAGTTGGTTCCCAGGAGAGACTGCGTAGCCGGCCTAGAGATGATGTCCAGCTGCTGGTACCAAAACTAAAGTCCCTTGTTGTTAGAGATGTTGCTAGGGAACAGAGGCTCTAGTGTTGGCGGGCAAGATGATCTCCTTGCAGGGGCCACTGCATGGTTTTTACCATTGCAGAGTGGAGTCGCCTTGCCCAAGCAGGAGCGAATGCCCTAAGGTCTTTGGAGAGCTATTTTGCTCAGGAAAGAGTGGCCTTGCCCAGACCAAACACTCTTGGTTAGTCCTTACACACTCTGGGTATTTACAGTCTAAATATTCCCTGGCGCTAGCTGCCTCTTCACATATTGTTACTGATAAGGCCTCAGCAGGGCCCCTCCGCAGCTGAGCTACAGACAGACACAATTTTATTTAATATCAAAACAGCTTATAAATACAACATCAATTTGTCATAAACAAGTGGATTTGAAATCATATCAAAGCACTACACAACAGAGGGTAATGCGCTCTGTAGAATGAGGGGGAAAACAACAACAAAAAAAACCCTCTGTACCTTCAGGATGTTTATTATTGGGAGACATTTTAACTTTTGCAGCCTTTAAATTTATGTGTGTGATTGTTTGGTACATGGGTGTGGCAGCTGGTGAGAGTCTGTGATGGAAGACTAGTGTTTAGCTGACAGACTCTCTCCAGACAGGATGTTTGCAGGATAATTTACATATTTGTAAATGTACTGATTACAAATTAGTCTATCCACTTTGTTAGAAGACTAACAAAAACTTGCTGAGTCATTCCAAGCTAGTGTCCTCTCCCTTTCTCGGGACTACTGCCTTGTGCCTTTCTCTTCCCCTTAGCAGGCTCTACTGTGTGCTAAGCCCTGACCTAGGCAGATGAAATGTGATCTCTGACTTATACGGACTTCCACTTATATTATCTGTGATTGCTGCCATTAAAAGATTGACACTGAAAATTAGTGTTGAAGTGTTAATTGTATTTATTATTGTAGTACCCAAGTAGTCTGTGTTCAAGCCTTCCCCAGTGGCTCAGAGTAAAGAATCCACCTGCCAATGTAGGAGACACAGGTTTGATCCCTGGGTAGGGAAGATTCCTTGGGGAAAGATATGGCAAACCACTCCAGTATTCTTGCCTGGGAAATGCCATGAACGGAGGAGGCTGGTGGTCTACAGTCCATGGGATCACAAAAGAGTTGGCATGACTTAGCAACTAAACAGCAACCGTCTATATTTAATTCAGTCAATAATACAACATGAAGATAGTAAATGGAAACACACACACAATACATCCTACCATAGAAAGATCAACACTATTAGCATATTAATAAATAGTGGCATTCACATACATTTATTGAGTGCTGATTATGTCTAAAATAGTTTTTCAACTTTATCACGACTAATATCTGGAGTCAGATAATTAATTCTTTGTTGTGCGGGCTATCCTGGGCATCCCAGGGTATTTAACACCATTCTCAGCTCCCCCCCATTAGAGGCCTGTAGAGCCATCCCCTCTCCAAAACCAGCTTTAACAGCCAGTGACATCTCTTAGACTCTGCCAGATGTCCTCTAGAGACCAGATTGTCCCTGGTTGAAAACCACCAGGTTAAAATGCATTAAATATACTATTTCATTGGAACAACACTGAGAAATGGAGTATTTCCTGCCATATCGATAAACAAGGATGTCTCACAACCATCAGCACTCCAAATTTGCCGGGGGGTGGGGTGGAGAGAATGTGAAAAAATGCATTATGCCAGCCCCACACAACTGAGATGTATATGCATGGAATGGTTTCAGTGGACCCAAATTCTTGCATCTTCCTATACATTAAAAAAAACCTCTAAATTTCTTAATTTGCGATATCTGGTTTTCTTTAATTAGCAATAATCTTTTAAGGTTCATACTACCTACCCTTTTTGGTAAAACTTCTATATGACCTGACTCTCCCTACCCCTCACCACCCCCCACCCCTCCTCACCGCTCATTGGAACAGTCCTGTCAGGGTTATTTTAGATGCTGTCTCTGGAGCTTGAAGTCCTAAAAATTCCCACCAAATAAAACATACTCTGAACGTCTAGGTTGTAACTATTTTTTAAGTCAAGTAGTACCAAGAAGCAGCTTTTATTTTTACTTTGTTTTATAGCAGAGAAAACTTATCATTAGAAAGGCTAAATGACTTGGTTTGGTCTTGTCTACTCTGAAATGGAAGAGCAGAGATTTAAATACAAGCTGTGACTGCCTTCAAATCTATTTCTTTCTCTCTCTTTTTCATTTAGAGGGAAAAAACAAGGAAACATCCTAATTATGAAACTTGCCTTTCTCAGTGTTTAACAATGTATCATATGCATCTTTCCTTGTAGGTTAATATAGATCTAAGTCATTATTTTTAATGATAGCATAATATTCACATGTGGGATACCCATTGTTAATTTAGGTACTTCTTTATTGCTGAACATTTATGCTGCTTCTCACTTTCAAATATTATAAATAATACTCCAAGGAACATCTTTCTACGTTAAGCTGCGCATACTGCATTCCTTTTAAATGTTCTCATTAACTGAAGATTTAGCAAGGAGTGTATTATTACAAATGTGAAATTTCTGACTAGGAAATGTAATGCTACTAATACTTTTGTCAGGATACATAATAGCTATAAACCAGGTTTATTCCAGGAAAACTGGTATGTATTCTTATTTAAGTTTCAGTTAATTTTTCAAAATTAGCACATATAATGACATCCTTTTGTTCTGTTATTTAGATTTCTTTTTTTTCCCTCCAAAGAGATCAAAAAATTTTCCATAAATTCATCATGATCTTCCCAGGAAATAAAGCAGTTTCTGTCCAAATAAAGAATGTGGGAATCTAAACTAATTTTCAGGCTCCAGGCATACAGTTGATCTAATAATCAAATACTGCTTTCTTTCAGAAGTGTCCATATTCAGTTGTTTATCTGAAGCCCACGGGATCAGATTTTTTTTGAATTCAGAGATTGAGCATTTTTAGGAAGGTAATTCAGATAGTGTGTGGGTCTCTGTGTATGTGAACGTGTGTTAACTACCCCAGAAGGATTTGAAATAACTCTTTGTAACCAAATATATTAATTTTTCTTCAGTGAAATGCATAAAGATTTGCTCTAAGTGAGAGTAAGAAATATTATAAACAGCCTCATGTGAAATTTAGTTATCAAATGAGTTGCATTAAATTACAAAATATTTGTTTTTACAACCTTTTGGATTTTGAATTATGATTGGGGATTTTGACGTATTTTATCAGTATCATTGCTATTAATAGTTGGCCATGCCACTTGAAATGATTTTATAGCCAATGATTTCTGGAAAATTCTGACTTCAAAGAGCCAAGTGTATTTTTCCCCTAAACCATCAATATGGTTTAGCATTGTCTCCCATTCTGACTTTTACATCCTGAGTTGATATAAATACACTTTGTGGAATCACCTTGATCTTTAAAAGAATTGCTGCTCAAATGCATTGCCAGCCTTTGCTATGGAGTATTTGGAAAAGCCATAATGAGTGTAAATGCTCTCAGGAGATATTCTTCTTCCCTTTTAGATACTTTGTCTTCAAGGATCAAGTTTTTACATTATGGGCTTCCTATATCCCCCCAAAGTATAAAAATATGAGTCTGCATTTTTATTTCAGTTGCTCCAAAAGTCAAAATGACTTTTTTGCTTCATGTTTCTGTAGGACAAAGTTTCATTGCAAGTCATGAACTTTAAATGCACAACCCTCTCTTTTGCTAAAGAGACAGCAGCCCAAATTTCTACCTTCTGACTCTACGAGGCATGACATTCTGTTTTATGGTTTTTTAACAGGATAATGGCTTGGACATTTCTGGGGTGAATATGATTATATTTGTTGATTGGGTTTGTTAAAAATGCACTCACATTTGGCCTCTGCTAACAAGAACATAAAATACATTGCAGACATTAATGATCCCAGATAGTCTGCCCATTAGGACATTAAGAAGCAGATGTGATTAAAGAGACATGTACTCTGTACCTTACAGGCAAAATTACTCATACTACTTTGGATTAACTGAATGTTAAGGATTACAGACACGAGGCTCTTCTTGGCAGACATCCCCCCCTCTCCACCCCATGTGGCACATTCTCTAGACTAATAACTAGAACAAGGGCAGCAACAACAAAACTTAAGTATCTATTTAAGTATCTAACTACAGAGAATGTTTCTCTTCCCTAGCCAGCCACTTTGCTGGGAACTTTATATATTCCTATTTTTTTTTACTTGGCTTGACAAATCTTAGAGCTGTTATTAGCTTTTAGCATAGGTGAGGAAACTGAGGCTTAGCTATTTAAAATCAGGAGACCTCTACATGAAGAAGTGTTTATTGAAATGAAAAAGCAAAAGGAAAATAATAGTAAAAAAAACACTTACTCTGTTCCAGATATTTTATGTCAATTGGTATTCAAAGTAGCTCAGAAAATATATAATCTTATTCCCCAGATGAGAAAGTTGAAGTTTAGAGAGATTAAGTACAACAAAATTATAATTCTTGTAGAGGCAAATGGGAAAGATCAGATGGAAATACTTGAGTCTGACTCCAGGGTGTACTGCTTTCCATTACATAATGTGTGTGTACTCAGTCACTCAGTCGTGTCCAACTCTTCGTGACCCCTTGGACTGCAGTCCATAAAAAGGCTGCTCTGTCCATGGAATTTTTCAGGTAAGAATACTGGAATGGGTTGCCATTTCTTCTTCCAGGGGATCTTCCTGGTCCAAGAGATCTAACCAGCATCTCTTGCGTTGCCTGCATTGGCACGAGGATTCTTTACCACTGTGCCACTTGGGAAGCCCCATTACATAATACTGTTTGTTAGTTGGGTACCATGCCTGGATTTACTGGTGAGTTATTGATCTCTGCCTTTTAGTAGCTCGGGCTTCCCTGATAGCCCAGTTGGTAAAGAATCCGCCTGCAATGCAGGAGACCCCAGTTCGATTCCTGGGTCAGGAAGATCCCCTGGGAAAGGGATAGGCTACCCACTTCAGTATTCTTGAGCTTCCCTTGTGACTAAGCTGGTAAACAATCTGCCTGCAATACAGTAGACCTGGGTTTGATCCCTGGCTTGGGAAGATCCCCTGGAGAAGGGAAAGGCTACCTACTCCGGTATTGTGCCCTGAAGAGTTCCGTGGACTGTATACTCCATGGGTTTGCAAAGAGTCAGACACAACTGAGAGACTTTCACTTAGCACCTCACTGTTGGGAAGTAATTTGTATACATGTGACTAGTACTGGAGTGCTAATACTAATATTGGAGTGAAGAGAGAATTCTTAAAGTATGTTCCAGACATGTATTTGAGGCTTTGGGGGATGAAGCTTCCCCCTTTTCCTTTCATTTGTAAGATTAGTTGACATAACATTTCTGGTCTCTCCACTTTGTAGAACATGGTAAAGCATGAACCCTCATCAGAACAAAACAACACTACTTAAGAGTGTGTAATAATTGTGCTTTATCATAAGAAATGTATGTGTGATCCCTGAGGCCTCCTTGGTGGCTCAGATGATAAAGAACCTGCCTACAATGCAGGAGACCCAGGCTCAATCCCTGGGTCGGGAAGATCCCCTAGAGAAGGAAATGGCAACCCGCTCCAGTATTCTTGCCTGGAGAATCCCACGGACAGAGGAGCCTGGTAGGCTACCATCCATGGGGGTTGCGAAAGAGTTGGACACGACTGAGTGGCTAACACACATTGGTCCCCAGGACTGTTTCTGGCACCAGAGCTTCTACAAACACTGGAATTTCCTAGGTGGTGAGAATAATAAAGGTGTCTTGTGTTATGTTAATGAGGTGACTCAAAAGTCATCCTAATTAAACTAAAGATGGGTTTGGGGGTAGGGGCCAGTCACCAGAGGAAACAACCAGATGTTTAGAAGGTTGAAAACTTTCAGTCTCATCCCTTTAATCTCTGGGGGGGGGAGAAAGAGCTGAACATCCATTAAATCACTCTATCAGTTGCCAGTGATGGTGATTTAATCAGTCATGTGTGAAGCAGCAAAGGGTTCTCACCATCGAGTTCTACAAAGGTTAAATTACTAGCCTTTGTAATTGCTGAGTGCTAGTACACCATGAAAGGAATTCAGGAGCAAACCCAGAGTGAGGTACCCTGAGCTTTAGAAAAACAGCCTCTTAGGTAGTGACAGATTTCTCAGGAAAATCATGTGATGATCTGCAGGGTGAGCTGGAAGGTGAGAACTGGTGGTGCAGTTCCAGTCTGGCTGGTTCAAAGGTCTAAGAACCAGGGGAACTGATGGGAGCTCCTGTCCAAAGACTGGCAGGCCCAAGATCTAGGAAGATCCAGTGTTTCAGTTTTGAGTCCAAAGGCAGGAAAAAAGCTAATATCCCAGTTCAAAGACAGACAGACGAGGAGAATCCCCTCTTATTCAAGAAAGTGCTGGTGGTTTAGTAGTTAAGTCGTGTCCGACTCTTGCAACCCCACAGGGTGTAGCCGGCTAGGCTCCTCTGTCCATGGGATCCTCCAGGCAAGAATACTGGAGTGGATTGCTATTTCTTTCTCCAGGAGATCTTCCCAACCCAGGAACCAAACCTGGGTCTCCTGCATGGCAGGCAGATGATTTACCAACTGAGCTATGAGGGAAGCCCTACTCAAGGAAGGGTCAGCTTTTATATTTTATTCAGACCTTCACTGACAGAATGAGGCTCAACCAAATTGGGAAGGTAATCTGCTCTACTCAATCCACTGATTTAAAAGTTAATTTCATCCAAAAACACTCCTACAGAAACACCCTGAATACTGTTTGACCAAATAACCCCACACTCCATGGCCTAGTCAAGTTAACACATAAAGTCAACCATCATACTAAATAAAATGCCTCATCTCCACAAGGCATCTTGCAAACAGTAGCTATTATGTTTATTACTCTAAGATGACCATTAGAAGACATACAAGACTGTCCTTTCCTTTTTATAAACCTTCAGTCACTAGATGGAATGAAACATAGTCCTTGGACACTGCTGGGCAGGCTACCATTTTCAAAAAGGGTCTAAATCATCATGAAATGGGAAAATATAAGGAAAGAAAAACCCCTAAATAAGCAAAAAGTAAAATATACCAAGGATTATCCTGCTGGATCTGTGCCCATTATGATCTGAGCTTTGTTAGAATCTGATTTCTTGTGGCTCCTTCAAAAGAGGATTTATAGTTACTTGGGCTGATGGAGATCTGGCCTGGTAAGAGGCCAGTGATACCCCATTCCTTCTCTGCATTTCCACATGAACAGAAAGACACATCTCTGTTACATGTCACTTAGAGCATTGCTCACTCCCTCTATAGTATCAGTTGCTAAAATGCCAAGAGAAATAGCATTATCATCATCATTATAGTAATAGTAGTAACAGCGACTTACATTTATTTGGTGCTTCCTATTTTCAGGTACTGTTTTAAGCACATTTGATCTTCATAAAAACAACTTTGAAGTTAGGCACTATTATTACCTCCAATTTTCATATAAGAAAACCAGGTCTTATATAAATAATTATACCCTTTTAATCATAAACACAAAATTTATAACATTTACTGAGTGCTTTCTGCAGATGAGACATTTTCCCAAACACTTGTACTAGATTAATATCTCATAGAATCTTCACAACAGATTTATTTGATATGAAGTCTTATTAATGAACCCCATTAAACAGATTGGAAACTTGAGTCTTAAGAAACATCCTGTCCAAGATCATTGACTTCAAAAGAGAGTTGCTTGGATTATAATTTATGCCTGGTTGACTCTGGGACTTATGCTCATGATTAGAGCACCACTTGGCCTTCTCCATCTTTCCTAAGAGGTCAGGTGAAAGAAAGGACAAAGAGACTGGAACCAGGAGACCTGGATTGTCAGGCCAGATCTGATGTTAATGTCCTAGGACACCCTGATTAAGTCTCTTCCTGCCTGGGTCTCAATTTCATCTCAGTAACCCAGGAAGGGCTCAAACTAGAAATCCCAGTGGTCTTTCCCTTGCCTCTAGCATGTGACAGTGTAGTATAATGGAAGGACTGTGGAGTTTGGGGACAGACAGACCTGGGTGTGAATCCTAGTGCCCTCTTTCCTACCCTCACTTAAAAGGCCTATAGTCTTGAGCATTTATTTAATTGGCCTATTCTTATTCATTTATTCAAAACTATAAATCGGGTACCTATTTTGTGCTTCCCTATAGCTCAGATGGTAAAGCATTTGCCTGCAATGCAGGAGACCTGGGTTCAATTCCTGGGTTGGGAAGATCCTCTGGAGAAGGGAATGACAACCCACTCCAGTATTCTTGCCTTGGGAATCCCATGGACAGAGGAGCCTGACCGGGCTATAGTCCGTGGGGTCGCAAAGAGTTGGACATGACTGACTAATACCACTATTACTATTTTGTGCTACAGACAATATTTCTCTGGGATGAACACAAGGATCACATCAATGCCTTCATGGATTTATGATCTAGTGGAAGAAAAAAATTACAACTAATCATACCTACAGCACAGAGAAGCTTAAGATTCAATGACAATGCATGCTCAATGCATCCTGCCTGGTACTTGTAGTGCCTGTGGAGCAATGGTTGAATCAAGACTCAGTTCATGCAGTCCTGAGAAATGCTTGAAATTGCTTCTTTAGCTTTTGTTTTCTGTTGTGTGATCTGAAAGCTTTCACACACACCCCCCATCCACCACCACCACTTCCTTAGTCCTCACATGGGTGGCTCCCATGAGTTAATTCTCTTCATTTTCACCCACGAGTCAGATGGACCCAGGGGCTGAAACTAAGATGTATGTTAGATTCTGCAGGTCGGGGCTCTTAAGTGTCACTCAAGAGCCCTGAGAAAACGTAAATTATTGTGGCCAATGACAGCAGAAAACACTCCATGCAGGGTCTGGAGCTGGAAGGGCAGTGGGCTGCAGGGTTGTGGTTAAATTGCATGGAGGGTTGGGAGGCAGATGAACAGGATGAGCAGAAGTAAGGATGATGTTTACTACCCACTGGCTCGGTGATCTTAGGCAGATCACTGTTTTGTGAGCTATGTTCTCTTGATCTCCTTAGAGCACTTAGAGAACTTGGGTACTCACCTTTATTGTAGTACTTGTCATTTTACCTGGTAGTCATTTTCCCAGTTGGATGAGCTGTGCCCATGTCCATGGTCTCTACCCTAGTCCAGCCATGGGCACCTCTGACTTGAATCACATCAAAACCTTCCTACACCAAGAAAAATGTTTCCCCCCTTTGCCCTCTGATCTATATGTAGACAGAGAAATGTCAAACAGTAAATGTAATCTCCTCATTCTAATTTACAAGGCTTGAATGGCTTCCCACTCTTCTTGAGATAAGTAACAAATGCTTAGCATGACTTCTGAGTCTTCTCCAGGCTTACCTCATTCTTCTTTCTTCGTACTCCCTGACCTCCAGCCATACTGGCCTCCTCTCATTTCCTCCTGATTCTGGAGCCTTAACCCAGTCTTTTCTCTCTACCTGGAACACTTTTCCTGACCCTCAACCTACTGGTTAGTTGGCTGTCATTTACTCTTCATATCCTAGCCCAGGTACTACTTCCTAAAGAAAGACTTTTCCTGAACCTTAAACTAGATGAGGGGCCTCTTCATAGCTTTACTATAGTTTGTCATTTTAACGGGGTGGTATTCTAGAACTTTTTATTTTGTAGTGGGGTGTAGCCAATTAACAATGTTGTGATTGTTTCAGGTGAACAGCAAAGGGATTCAGTCATACATATACATATATCCTTTCTCCCCCAAACTCCTTTCCCATCCAGGCTGCCACATAACATTGAGCAGAGAAGTGTACTTTTTTTAATGACTTTATTTTTTTAATATAAATGTATTTATTTTAATTGGAGGCTAATTACTTGACAACATTGTGTTGGCTTTTGGCTGTGCTGGGTCTTCACCGCTATGTGGCCCTTCTCTAGTTGTCGAAGGCAGGGTCTATCCTCTAGTTGCAGTGCATGGGCTCCTCATTGGGGTGGCTTCTCTTCTTGCAAGGCATGTGCTGTAGGCACGTAGGCTTCAGTAGTCGTGGTCTGTGGGCTCCAGAGCATGGCCTCAGCAGTTACGGTGCACGGGCTTAGTTGCATGTGGGATCTTCCTGGACCAGGGATGGAACTGTTCTTGGATTGGCAGGTGGATTCCTAACCACTGGACCACCAGGGAAGTCCTGGTGGTGTATTTTCTTTGTATTAATATTTTATATTTTTTGTTTTAACATTTTTAAATGTCTCTCCCATCTGACTGTTAGTTCCATGAGCAAAGAGCATGCATTTTATTACTTGATGCTTATCATCTACCATAGTGCTTGTTACATACTGAACGTCAAATGAATGTTTGTAGAACAAATAAATGAAGGAAGGAAGGAAGGAACAAACTTATCTATCCCCACCCTTGGAGACTGAGGGCCAAACCTTTATTATGGTCCCAGCCCATAGTAAATTTCCTGGAATTAACAGAAAGTTTCTACAAGTGTGTGTTGATAGAAGGTACTTGAGGGGCTGTTGTACAGGATGATCTGAGAGTCTCACTGAAGAGGAGGGGTCCCTGTGACACTGAGCCTCCATGCTCCCACTTCTCAGCGACAGGGAGAGCCAGGGCTCCCACAGTTATAGCAAAACCCAAGACTTTGGACAAAGTCTTTCTGTTTTCAAGACTTTAAGATGCTTGATGGTCTATGACCCTGGTCATACTTTGTCTTTCTTGTTAATCAAGGACATATGTCTGCTGATTTTAGCAGAGCCTCAAGGGTTCCCTGAGCTACTGAGATGAGGAAAAGTCAGTGTTTGGGTAGCCTAGGGAAAACGGGGACAGAGGGATTGTGAAATGTTAATTGAAATAAAGTGTGTGCAAAGAGATGAAGGGTCACACACGTGAGAGGAGCAGTAAACAGAGAGGTTTTGGCCCGGGGTATTGAATAGGCTGTGTGCTCACAGGTCTTTCTCTTAAGGACACCCAGAGAGGCCCCTTCCAGAAAGTGTGTCCTTCCAGAAGGAAACCCATGAGCACTGATGCTAAGTCAGCCTATTAGTTCTCTGGCTTAAGTCCTGTTCTCTTTTAAAGCACCAGGCTGGAAGAGAGAGTATTCTTTATATATAAAACTGTCCTTTAGAAGACAGGGACAGAATTCAAAGTTCTGAGGACTGGAGTGGGTTGCCATTCCCTTCTCCAGGGGATCTTCCTGACCCAGGGATCAAACTTGGGTCTCCTGCATTGCAAGTGGATTCTTTAATGTCTGAGCTACGAGGGAATCCCCCAAATCAAGGCAGCCTTATGTTTTTCACTTGGTAATCGCTGATGTCAATCCCTGCTCTGAGTCTCTACATAATTAATAGCTAGTGCTTGCATGGTTGCTTAAAGATTTTAAAGAAACTCTCACATGTATTTTCCTCAGCAAATCCCCACAACACTACAATGCTGATATTACTGTTTTGCATTTTATGCAACAAGAAGCTAGGATACAGGACTCAGCCAAAGTCAGGTGGCTGCTAAGTAGAAGAGCTGGGAAGTGGAAATAGTACCCAGGTATGCTGCACTAAGACCCAGGGTTTTGTTCATTTTATTCTGAGATTTCTGTGGTGATGCAGTGGTTAAAGTTCCATGGTTCCACTGCAGGGAGCGTGGGTTCAGTCCCTGGACGGGGAACTTAAGATCCCACATGCCATGTGACATGGCCAAAAAATATGTGGTGTTTTTTTTTTTACTACAATGCCTTGTAGCACCTCATTACTTTGCTGCTTTGACTGAATCATGTGGGCTCAGAAGCATAACAGTTTTTAGAGATCTCAGATTGTGCTCTTCGATTAGAGGAGAAGAGAGAAATGCTCCTATGTGAATGGAGATCTGAGGAATCAGAGGTTGTTCGCTTCCCTTCTGATCAGCTGCCTGTTCTCCATGGTGCCCGCCACTGTCAGCTCCCAGGCCTCTAGCATGTGATATCACGGCCACTCNNTATTTTCCTCAGCAAATCCCCACAACACTACAATGCTGATATTACTGTTTTGCATTTTATGCAACAAGAAGCTAGGATACAGGACTCAGCCAAAGTCAGGTGGCTGCTAAGTAGAAGAGCTGGGAAGTGGAAATAGTACCCAGGTATGCTGCACTAAGACCCAGGGTTTTGTTCATTTTATTCTGAGATTTCTGTGGTGATGCAGTGGTTAAAGTTCCATGGTTCCACTGCAGGGAGCGTGGGTTCAGTCCCTGGACGGGGAACTTAAGATCCCACATGCCATGTGACATGGCCAAAAAATATGTGGTGTTTTTTTTTTTACTACAATGCCTTGTAGCACCTCATTACTTTGCTGCTTTGACTGAATCATGTGGGCTCAGAAGCATAACAGTTTTTAGAGATCTCAGATTGTGCTCTTCGATTAGAGGAGAAGAGAGAAATGCTCCTATGTGAATAGAGATCTGAGGAATCAGAGGTTGTTCGCTTCCCTTCTGATCAGCTGCCTGTTCTCCATGGTGCCCGCCACTGTCAGCTCCCAGGCCTCTAGCATGTGATATCACGGCCACTCCGGGTGTCTCCTGACCCAGCTTTCTGCCTCAGGTTTTCTCTCCGTATCTCCCACAACCAGCTGTGCCTGCTCCAGCTGGACTGACTTTCCTTAAAATACAAATTTGAATCACATGATTTTCCTCCTTAAAATCTTTGGGGATTTTCCATTACCTCCAGGATAAAGTGCAGAATCCTCAGCAGGGCAAATATCTCATTCATAGCTTGCCCATTCTTTGTGATATCCCTTCATCCACCAAACTAACATTTACCAAGAGCCCGCGAGTGGTGTGCAATAAATACCGGGGGAAGCATGTGACTAGGTCTGCTGCACAGGGACAGCCCAATCTGCAGAGGGGGTTCGGACATCCTGGAGTTTATATTCTGGCCACCACAGGAGGTTCCTCCTTTCCAAAACTCTGTGCGTGTTTCTCTCATCCTCACCCTCTAGGATGTCTACTGCACCTCCCCTCTGTATACCCATCTACCCCAACCACCCACCACCAATTTTCTGCCTAGTGAATCCATCCTAGAAGGCAAATTTGTGTTGTTACATTCTTCACTCTGACAAGCCTCTTCCAGCTCCCAGGAGGTTAGTTCGTTCCACTTTCTTTGCCTTAATTAGAGCATCGTCCTGGCGATGGATTATAATTATTCGTGTGAAATCTATGTTTCCATACCCCTGTGAACACCTTGCTGGGAAGGACCCTGTTGTGTCTACTCTGAGTGCTAGCACAGCACAAGCCTCCAGGCACAGTACTGATTTCTCTTCAGCCTTCCCTGCATGTCTGACACATGCAGGTTTAGGTTCCAGAACAACCCTTGGCCACCTGTCCTGCCCCATTCATTAGAGGCAGTCATTCCATGAAGGGTAGTTTTGCTCTGTGTCATGTCCACTGGCACCGAGTCCACTGCATAGCTCACAGTGAGATCTCAAGGAACAGCTGGTGCTTCGGGAAGATGACAGGGCTTGTTGTTAACACATAATTGACCGGGGGTTTTTGCAGAAACAAACACCTGTGGCTTTAATATGTCTCCAGTCAATAATGTATTAAAATTGATGGAAGAACATAACTAGCACATTTTTGTAATATATATACACACACATATGCATTTATATACACACATATATGCACCAGTGCAGTTCAGTCGCTCAGTCGTGTCCCACTCTTTGTGACCCCATGAATAGCAGCACGCCAGGCCTCCTTGTCCATCACCAACTCCCGGAGTTCACTCAGGCTCACGTCCATCGAGTCAGTGATGCCATCCAGCCATCTCATCCTCTGTCGTCCCCTTCTCCTCCTGCCCCCAATCCCTCCTAGCATCAGAGTCTTTTCCAATGAGTCAGCTCTTCACATGAGGTGGCCAAAGTGCTGGAGTTTCAGCTTTAGCATCATTCCTTCCAAAGAAATCCCAGGGCTGATCTTCTTGCAGTCCAAGGGACTCAAGAGTCTTCTCCATCACCACAGTTCAAAAGCATCAATTCTTCAGCGCTCAGCTTTCTTCACAGTCCAACTCTCACATCCATACATGGCCACTGGAAAAACCGTAGCCTTGACTAGACGGACCTTTGTTGGCAAAGTAAGGTCTCTGCTTTTCAATATGCTATCTAGGTTGGTCATAACTTTCCTTCCGAGAAGTGAGTGTCTTTTAATTTCATGGCTGAAGTCACCATCTGCAGTGATTTTGGAGCCCCAAAAAATAAAGTCTGACACTGTTTCCACAGTTTCCCCATCTATTTGCCATGAAGTGATGGGACCAGATGCCATGATCTTCGTTTTCTGAATGTTGAGCTTTAAGCCAACTTTTTCTCTCTCCACTCTCACTTTCATCAAGAAGCTTTTTAGTTCCTCTTCACTTTCTGCCATAAGGGTGGTGTCATCTGCATATCTGAGGCTCTTGATATTTCTCCCGGCAATCTTGATTCCAGCTTGTACTTCTTCCAGACCATCATTTCTCATGATGTACTCTGCATAGAAGTTAAATAAGCAGGGTGACAATATACAGCCTTGACGTATTCCTTTTCCTATCTGGAACCAGTCTGTTTGTTCCATGTGCAGTTCTAACTGTTGCTTCCTGACCTGCATACAGGTTTCTCAAGAGGCAGGTCAGGTGGTCTGGGATTCCCATCTCTTTCAGAATTTTCCAGTTAGTCAATAAAGCAGAAATAGATGTTTTTCTGGAACTCTCTTGCTTTTTCTTGCATATATACATATATGCATATATATGTATAAACACAAATATATGTATAACACAGTCATAGCTGGGAGATATTGCAGGTCAAGTTTGAGTCCAGACCATCACAATAAAGCTAATATCCCATAAAGGAAGTCACACAAAATGTTTGGCTTCTCAGTGCATCTAAAGGTGCATGTAATAGTATGATGTCTGAAAACGAATGTACATACCTCAATTTCAAAATCCTTGTTTGTTAAAAAATATTAACGAATCTCTGAGCCTTTATTGAGTCATAGTAGTAACATCAAAGATCACTGATCACAGATCACCACAACATATGACAATAAGAAAAGTTTGAAATATTGTAAGAATTATTAACACATGACAGAGATATGAAGTAAGCAAATACTGCTAGAAAAATGCAAATACAGAAAAAATAATAGTGCCAGAAGACTTGCTCAATGCAGGGTTGCCATAAATCTTCAATCTGAAAAAAATCACAAAATCTGCAAAGTATAATAAAGTACAATAAAACAAGGTATGCCTGTATATGTGTAGACATGTATATGCCTGTGTATGAATATAAGTATATATAATGTAATATATTGGGTTGGCCAAAAATGTACATCATATGAAAACCTGAAGAAATTTTTGTCCAGCCCAATAGATACATCCATTCATTAGACATAACCATACATATGCACATTCTAGTTTATGTGGAATCCGTAGGTATTCACATTATTGCATATTTGCACACAAATATATGGACTACAAAAGTGCTATGTATACCCATTCACATACAGTCTCAGCAAAGGTATTACATGTATCCACACATGATCCTATGTATCATTCATGTTCACATGAAGCAACACACGCAGAGCACAATATGTCACCAGAGAAAGATTCATTGTATTCACACTTGCAAAATATGTCATTACACATGCTGGTGAGAGCAGAGCTACTCTTTTATGCTCTGTGTATCCTCACTTCCAGAAGCATTCTCACAGATGCTAACGTTTTTCCTAATTCCTGTGTCCAGTCACTCAGAGGTATAAGGGATATGCAGATTCATATATACGCACATGCATGTTTATATACTATACACTTCTTCTGTACACCCATATGTACTCATACATGTGTGTGCTCACATGCACACGCTCATGTACACACACATGCACAGTATACCTTGGCAAGTTGCTTGAATTCCCCTCTGTGACAAGAGAGCATTTAAAGAGAAACATAAAAAAAAGAAATATATCAATAAGTAGGTAAGTAGGTAGATAGACACAGCAGGAACACACACAGAAGTAGGCAAATATTTTGACTCTATCTTATATCATCTACCTGTAACTACTGATGCATCTGCATTTTCTATGTATGTATCTTATGTATGTGGGATATACATTTACCACATCCACAATCACAAAGAATTCCAGGTCAAATGATTCTTCCTACTTCCCATGTCACCCCAAATACCAAACAGAGCCAGTGGATCCACTGATTCTTTGTGTCATCCTCAAGGAAAACAGAGGGTTATGCTCAGGCCACTTGTAAGTGAAATCCTTGCAAGCAAGGATCCACTGCCAGCAAGGCCCCCAAAATTAGCATGGCTCAGGAGGAGACTGACCACGAAGGAATGTTTTCCTACTTAGCTAAAAAGAGGCGGCTCCTTTGAACACACACTTTCTGCTCAGAACTCCTAATGCATTCCACATTTGGCCATTAAATCCTAATTGGAGGCCTGCTGGGGAAGGTATGGGGGCCCAGTCTGCCAGCATTTCCTGAGTCACATCTCTGCAAGACCCAGCCTGACCCTGTGCCCTTGTTTGACCTGCCCTTCTGAACTCTTAATCCTACTACTGGTCACAAAGAATTAGGAGCTCAATTGACTCTTGAAACCACAGGAATGTCCCCTTTGGTCTTCCTCTTGTCATCTGCCATAGCTACTCCCCACCCCCATCCACCACCCCAACCCCGAACATATACACACTTTGTTATCCTTTCCTTTCCTCCTCCTCGGTAAAGAGTCAGGATATCTTGTGAGGGCTTAATTGAAAGGCTCCAAAAGCCTGAGATTTTTATGATGGAACAATTGTCCTTGGTAAATGTCAGGCTTGTATTTGATGATATTTATTACCTTTTCTCTGTTAGTCTACCATTAGTGCTGCACTCAATATGCAAACAAATTTGGAAAACTCAGCAGTGGCCACAGGGACTGGAAAAGGTCTGTTTTCATTCCAATCCCAAAGAAAGGCAATGCCAAAGAATGCTCAAACTACTGCACAATTGCACTCATCTCACATGCTAGTAAAGTAATGCTCAAAATTCTCCAAGCCAGGCTTCAGCAATATGTGAACCGTGAACTTCCTGATGTTCAAGCTGGTTTTAGAAAAGGCAGAGGAACCAGAGATCAAATTGCCAACATNGCTGGAAGAAGCACAAGCTGGAATCAAGATTGCCGGGAGAAGTATCAAGAGCCTCAGATATGCAGATGACACCACCCTTATGGCAGAAAGTGAAGAGGAACTAAAAAGCCTCTTGATGAAAGTGAAAGTGGAGAGTGAAAAAGTTGGCTTAAAGCTCAACATTCAGAAAACGAAGATCATGGCATCTGGTCCCATCACTTCATGGCAAATAGATGGGGAAACAGTATCAGGCTTTATTTTGGGGGGCTCCAAAATCACTGCAGATGGTGACTGCAGCCATGAAATTAAAAGACGCTTACTCCTCGGAAGGAAAGTTATGACCAACCTAGATAGCATATTGAAAAGCAGAGACCTTACTTTGCCAACAAAGGTCCATCTAGTCAAGGCTACGGTTTTTCCAGTGGCCATGTATAGATGTGAGAGTTGGACTGTGGAGAAAGCTGAGCACTGAAAAATTGATGCTTTTGAACTGTGTTGTTGGAGAAGACTCTTGAGAGTCCCTTGGACTGCAAGAAGATCCAACCAGTCCATTCTGAAGGAGATCAGCCCTGGGATTTCTTTGGAAGGAATGATGCTAAAGCTGAAACTCCAGTACTTTGGCCACTTCATGCGAAGAGTTGACTCATTGGAAAAGACTCTGTTGCTGAGAGGGATTGGGGGCAGGAGGAGAAGGGGATGACAGAGGATGAGATGGCTGGATGGCATCACTGACTGGATGGACGTGAGTCTGAGTGAACTCCGGGAGTTGGTGATGGACAGGGAGGCCTGGCGTGCTGTGATTCATGGGGTCGCAAAGAGTCGGACACAACTGAGTGACTGAACTGAACTGAACTGACTGATGACCTTTTTTCTATTAATCTGCCTATTCCTGAGAAATTATAACTTTTTTCCTGTCATCACAACCAGGCCAAATTTTATATAGTAAGTGCTGTGTGGACAACAAGAAGCCTGCTCTCCCCTGCCCAAGTGACTCTCTGTCCCATGAGATTCAGGGCATAGCTCACCAGGTACCAATAAGAAACCAGGGAAGTAAGGATGAAACAGCCTTGAAATGATCACTTTAGAGGGCGTGGATGACTGGGAGTGAGAGCTGGCCTTAGCTCTGTCTCTCATTAGCCATACTAACTTGTATAAGGATCAAGCATCTTGGATCTTCAGCATTATCATCCAAAAATTAGTGATAATACTATTGATGTATGCGCTGCATGCTAAGTCACTTCAGTCATGTCTGACTCTTTGCTACCCTGGACCATACCCTGCCAGGCTCCTTTGTCCATGGGAGTCTCCAGGCAAGAATACTAGAGTGGGTTGCCATGCCCTACTCCCGAGGGGTCTTGGCAACCCAGGGATTGAATTTGTGTCTCTTACATCTCCTGCATTGGCAGGTGGGTTCTTTACCACTAGCTTCACCTGGGAAGCCCAATACTATTGATACTATTTATAAAATTGATAACTAATGAGCACCTACTGTATAGCTCAGGAAACTACTCTGTGCTCTGTGGTGACCTAAATGGGAAGAAAATCTAAAAAAGAGGGGCTAAATGTATACATATAGCTATTTCACTTGGCTATACAGAAAAGTAACACTACATTGTAAAGCAACTATAGAAAAGTTGCTCAGTCGTGTCCAACTCTTTGCGACCCCATGGACTGTAGCCTACCAGGCTCCTCCCTCCGTGGGATTCTCCAGGCAAGAGTACTGGAGTGGGTTGTCATTTCCTTCTCCAGGGGATCTTCCCAACCCAGGGATCGAACCTGGGTCTCCTGCATTCCAGGCAGATGCTTTAAACTCTGAGCCACCAGGGAAGCCCCAAAGCAACTATACTCCAATAAAAATTAATTTTTAAAAAGTTAGAAAAAAATAAAATGAAAAAAAGTAGTGATAATAACCCTTGTCCTATAAATGCTGTGAGGATCAAATAAATGAATACAGGGAAAAGGGCTTTGAACAATTTAAATATTAATCCAATATCATTAACCTAGAAATAATAAAGGGACTCTCTTCATCAATGGGAGCTATAGGATGGACTAAGAGAGATGATGATTACCCTGAAATCTGATGAAAATCACTTTTCACGGCCACTGGTATAAAATACAGGGAGACAGATTCTGGTTCTAGCTAAGAAATAATTTCCCAAGGATGAGATGGTAAGAGGATGAAATGGGATGCTTTGGAATCTGTGGTTTCCCCATCATCAAGGGTTTTTATCTATTGCTTCTTGATCATGTCAGTTTCTTTGCTTCTCCTGCTTCAATTCTACTTTTGCAGAGATGACTTCTCCTGTAGACTGAAGTCTTCTCCAGTTACTGAGCTCACCAGAGAAGATCAGGCACAAAGCGTTAGACCCCAATTTCCCTATGTAGAAAGGCCTGGGATTAAAGCACAAGTCTACCCTGAAGTCTCCATCATGACTACTGAGTACCATCTGTCAGTAACGTAGTTAAAAACATGTGTACTAATATCAGACTCATAATTTTAAATCCTTGATGCATCCCTTACTAGCTTCAAGGCACTGAACAACTAAATGAAATTCTCTGAGCCTCAGTTTTCTTATTTTTAAAATGGGCATAATGATACTATCTACTTTATAAGATCACTGTGAGATTAAAAAAATAATTCATTTAATGTAAGTGTCCCAGTTTCTAGCATGGAGAAACCTTTTGGTAACATTAGCTTTGGGCATTATAATGAGGACAGTACTAATGGTGGGTTGATGATGCTCCAAAGCTGAATTTTCTTGAACATGGATTTTTTAATATTAGACTCAGGAGCCAGTTCCATGAAAATAATTCAGTTCAAGCCTGTTGCCTATATTCAGGGCACAGTGGGGAAAAAAGGATGATATAAATAAAATATAGCTAATTGGAGGAAGGGGGCTCATTTAGGTTGAGTGAGGGAGGGCAGCTATAGAGCAGTAGCATTTAGCTTAGTTCTAAAGCATGAATAGGGGTTATCCAGGTGTAGAGTGGAGGGAGGAGCATAGAGCCTTGTCTATCAACCTTGTTCAACCTTTCTACTCAAGGAAGTATCTTAACACAAGAATGGCAGGGTCAGTTTTATGTAAGTCACATGCAATTAAATCAGGAGCAGGATTTAAAACAAGCAACATCTTAACAGAGCCTAGCAGTACTGCTCTTAGTCCTTTGCTAAATTAATGAAGAAGGAAAGGAAGGCTGGCCAAATCATGGTTGCAATATGCTGCAGTGTCTCACAGAAATATTAACAACTGTCCTCCCAGCTGTCATTTATGAGCACTGGTGCTCAGCAGAGGCTAGGTCACCGTCCCTAAAATCTACAAGGTCAGATTCTTATCTTGTGCAGTGTCACCTCCTCAGAGCCTAGAAATTTTATATGTCACATAGGTAGGTACCCAATAAAATTTTTTGAATTAAATGAATCAGATCTAAGGACTACCTGAGCCACCATCACCAGTGTGTGGCTTCTTCAGCTCTTGGACTTAGAAGCTCACTCTTCTAATACACTGGTCCTCAGATCAGTTCAGTCCAGGATGAAGTGTTCTCAGATCCCAGCATCTCAGACATGTTTGGGGAATCTAGGCCACGTGCTAACACTCTTCTAAATAATTCTGCATTCTCACTGGACACTTGTATGCTTTCTTTGTGGACAAGCATATGGGAGAAGTTTAGTAAGATATTTAGTAAGTATTCTTGGTTTCTCTCAGTTTTCCCACACATTCCAAACTGAGTGAAATAATACTAGGAAGTTAAATTCAGTCAGTATCATAAAACCTATGTGAATATTTTTACAATAATGTGATAAAGGAAGCATTCCAAACTGAAGAATTTGCAGTAAGAAAACAACTATAAGCAAGGTGATATGTGAAATATATCTTCATTCTGCTTTTTTAAATTTTCTGCATTCTGAAAAATTTTATATGTATTCTTCATCCTGTTTTGTTTTTGATGTGAAATGGTAGCCCTAGTATATTACAGTTCATTTAATGTACTTAGGTGTCAAAATAAAAATCAGTTTCAAAAATGTTTTAGTTATACACTTCTTAATCTTCAGAATCCTAAAATTTGGGATCCATCCAAACCAGAGAACATGTCAGTGAGATAAATGAAGATTTCAGGGATCCGTGTGAAGCAGGCTTTGAATATAAAGTCTGACACTTGAACAAGTGGAATTTGTACATATGTCATTATTTTTGAGGAAAATATTTGAAATTTCACCTCCATTATGAGGTAGAATATAATTTTAGTTATTCTATAACTAGTTAAGTGAGAGACAGGATTCACAGTTCTTTCTGGAGCCAGATTACATCTTAAGAGCCAGTACATGCTACTAATAGCACCAAAAGATTTACTGAATTAGTAAATTAATGAATGAATGATCTTAGTGGAAGGATTAAGGGCCTTAATACCATATAAATGGGCTTCCCGGCTAGTGCAGTGGTAATAAAGAATCTGCAGGAGACCCTGGGTCAGGAAGGAAACGGCAACCCACTCCAGTATTCTTGCCTAGAGAATCCCATGGACAGAGGAGGCTGGTGGCCTGCAGTCCATGGGATCGCTAAGAGTCAGATACAACTGAATGATTGAGCATGGACCATACAGATATGAATTTGAATTTTGGCTTTGTCAGTTACCATTGTTGGTATTTTCTTTAAGTGTCTTAGCCAGTTGAGCCTGCTATAACAGAATATCAGACTGAGCAGCTTATAAAAAAATCAAAAATGATTTTTCATATTTGGGGGTGCCTAGAGTCTGAGATCAGAGTTGCAACCTAGTCAAGTTGCAAACTACCATTTTCTCCTTGTATGCTCAACATGGCAGATAAAGAGGGTGAAGAGAGCTCTCTGGGGTCTTTTTTTAAAAAAGGGCACTAATCCCATTCATGGGCTTCCCAGGTAACTCAGTGGTAAAGAATCCACCTGCCAAGCAGGAGACTCGGGTCCAGACCCTGGGTAGGGAAGATCCCCTGGAGAAGGAAATGGCTACACACTCCAGTATTCTTGCCAAAGAAATTCCGCAGACAGAGGAGCCTGGTGGGCTAAAGTCCGCTGGGTCGCAAAAAGTCGGACACAAGTTAGTGACTAAACAGCAGCAGCAGCAGCAATCACATTCATAAGGGCTCCAGACTCATGACCTAATTACCTTCCAAAGGTCCCACTTCCTCATACCATCAAACTGGAGGTTATATTCCAACATATGAATTTTGGAGGGACACAAAGATTCAGCCCATAACACTAAGCATTCAGTCTACCATTCCCTGTAAGGGGCTCAGATATTCTCACTCCTTGCTAATGGGAGCAGAATGAATGTGATGACCTGGCAGAGATTTAAAAGACCATGTGGTTGACTTGTGACCTCTCCCCAGTTCTTTTCAGAGTCACCCTTTTAGCCAAATCTGACCATGCAGGCACTTGAAACAAGCCAAGGCTGATCCACAAAAAATAAATGTGTGTTGTTACAAGCCTCTGAAATAGCTTTGGTTGTTCCTTTCTGCCTCACAAACTTGAAAAATCTGTTGCAATATTTGTTTGATCTTGGCCACTAAACCACTTCAAGCCTCTTTCTTCATCTGTAAAATGGGGATAATATATACCTCCTTTATAAAGGAGCTATGGGGATTTTATGAGAAAACACTGTGCCAAACATAATACATAGAATAAAAAATGTCTGAAGTATCTTCATTTATTTGAAATCTTTTCAAGATCATTCTCTCACAGAGCTGCTTTATTTTTTTTCCCATTCAAGCATCTCCATTTATCAAACACCTATTATGAACAGCATTCTTGAGTAAGCATTGTGCCGAAAAGGTAATGTTTTCTTACTCATGTTTTCTAGCTGAAGAGGGGGAAAAAAAAAAAAAAACCATGGGAAAACAATGTGTATATGTCAGAAACAGAGGTTTCTAGATGAAAGCAAATCCCTGTCTTAAAGGGAACTCTGATTCCCACTAGTGTTTTAATTAATAGATTTAAATATTTTATGAAAGTTCACATAATCAAACCCAATTAATAGGCCCAAGAAACCAATCCAGATATCCAGACTACAAAACAGGATTGTTTTAACCTGTATCAGTGCTGAAATGTAGAGAAAAGTTACCAGTAACATGGAAGTAGAAAATTGGCAATCAAAGGAAAGCTCATTAAAAATAGTGTTAAAAATATATCCTGGCACCAAAGAGAGGAGTAGTATTTCTTAAAGTGTGGTTCTCTGAACACCTGTGTCAGAATCACCTGGGAGGCTAATTAAAAGGCAGAGTCCTCATCTCTGCCCAGACTTATCTGATTGGAATATCTGATTGGACACATTAAAGAAGCCAATTTGTAAGTCTCTGCAGGTTTGCTTCAGGACCTTACATTTTTTTAATCCCACTACCCTATTACTTCATTTCTGATATGTTTTTACTATAGTATGTATAGTATACACTGAGTGAAATGTGCAAATCCTAAATGTTAAGTCTGGTGTACAGTTTATTCATTTGACTCAGTTAAACTGATTACACATGGCCCTCACCACCAAAAACAAGACATGGAACATTTTCATCACCTGAGAAGGTTTCCCATGTCGTTTCCTAGTTCCCAACCTCTGCCCAGAGATAGCCTCTTTCTAACTTCTGTCACCATGCTGCTGCTGCTAAGTCACTTCAGTCGTGTCCGGCTCTGTGCGACCCCTAGACAGCAGCCCACCAGGCTCCCCCGTCCCTGGAATTCTCCAGGCAAGAACACTGGAGTGGGTTGCCATTTCCTTCTCCAGTGCATGAAAGTGAAAAGTGAAAGTGAAGTTACTCAGTCATGTCCAACTCTTCGCGACCCATGGACTGCAGCCTCCCAGGCTCCTCTGTCCATGGGATTCTCCAGGCAAAAGTACTGGAGTAGCGTGCCATTGCCTTCTCCGTCTGTCACCATAGGTTTTATTTAAATCTACATAAATGGAATTACACAATGTATGTAAGTGTGTGGTTTTCTTTATACATATTTTTGAGATTAAGTCATTTTGCTATAGGTATCTATCATTTGTTCCTTTGAATAGCATTAGAGAATACTGAGTGTATGAAAATTTTTATCAATTGTCCTAGTCACAGACATAAAGATTGTCTCAAGTTTGGGGCTGTTATCAATAAGGATTTTATAAACATTCTTATTTTTGTGGGCGTATATTTTTTTATTTCTCTTATATAAATACATAGAAGATATGGTGGATCGTAGAGTAAACATATATTTAAATTTATGTGATACTGCCAAAGAGTTCTCGTATTCCTACCAGCAATGGTTGAGAGTTCCAGTTTGTCCACATCCTTGACAAATATTTGGTATGTTTAGTCTTTTTCACTTTTGCCGTACTAGTGACATGGCATGACATGGCAGTTCTTATCTTCACTTCAGTGGAGACTGTGTGCTAAGTCACTTCAGTCATGTCAGACTCTTTGTGACCTTATAGACTGTAGCCCGCCAGGCTCCACTATCCATGGGATTTCCCCCACAAGAATACAGGAGTGGGTTGCCATGCCCTTCTCTAGGGGATCGTCCCAACCCAGGGACTGAACCCCTGTCTCGTGCATCTCCTGCACTGGCAGGCAGACTCTTTATCACTAGTGCAACCATGAGTGAGCACTCAGTCACTTCAGTTGTGTCCAGCTCTTGGCACCACCATGGAGACTAACAAAGTTAATTAACCTGACGGCTAATAATGTACTCCTGGCTATTTGCAGATCATCTTTGGTAAAATGTCAGTTCAAGTCGTTTGACCCATTTTCCCCATGCTTACCACGTTTGGAGAAGCACAGCTCTGGAGGTAAGTGCCCTGATCTCACAATCGAAAGCCTTGGTTCTCGACTGACTCTGCCATGAATCAGGTACATGAATTGTAGGTCAAGCTGGCTTGCTTGTTTCCTTATCTGCAGAATGTGGGATGTACCTCTGTCATTCCTTTACTTATTTCCTTTTTGTGTTTGTGGAAAGAGCACCAAAGAGAGAAATAAGGGAACAACCAACCATTCCTTAAAGAAGAGACAGTCCTCATGGAGATCTGAAAAAAATGCACATATCAGACCCACAGCTTTTTGCATTAGTTTCTACATTGACACATAAAGGTTCAATAACTAAAGGCTATCTTTTAGTTAACTGCAGAAGCAAATGTGGGGAGGATATTGTTGATTTATTTATTTATTTATTTATTTATTTTCATTTTTTTTGCATATTGTTGATTTAAAGGTTTCCTTACCTTTACCCTTACTCTCACCTCACTCCACATAGTTAATACTCCCCAGCTTCCTTGAATGGGAAAGATCTGAAGGGAGCCACCGAGGGTGCAGAGGTTGATGGATCCCTGAGATTATGTAATTTTTTGGCCATCTCTGTGAAAGCCAATGACAGGCCAAGATGGGTTTATGGAAGCACAGCTTTGAGGATGATCAGACGAGGCTTTAGTATGGCAAGAAGAAACCAAAAGAAGGCAAAGAGTTCTCTGTGTGTGTGTGTGTGTGTGTGTGTGTGTGCAGGCGAGCAGTCTCTGAAAAGACTTTCCACACCTTGGCATGGCCCAGAATCAGTTCTTTTGCTGTGTACATCCAAGGCCTAAAGAGGACTTGTAGCCAACACAGCAACAATGGGAGACTCATTGAATATCAAACACGATCAGCTGCTGTAAGAGACTGTGTGGTCTCTGTTATTCTAAACTTCATCTTGAGGCAAATGGGAGGCAAGGATCTTAATCAGTTTAGTTTTCCCATCTATAACTATACATGGCGTTGAAACAATATAGAAATTAATGTATACAAAATAAAGTGGGTTTATTTCTCATGGTTTTGTGGACTAAAACCAGTGCTCTCCATATGAAGGAAGAATTTTTGTGTTCTAATGCAACATATCTAACTCTGGCAAGTAGCCATGGAACCAGCACAACCCACAGAAGTATGTCTGAGTCAGACCAGCCAGAAACCTATTCCCTTAGCAGTACTTACTCATGTTATCACCGTTTTTTTTTTTTTTTAACTAAGAACGATTGGATACTAATGTGAGAATCTATTGCAGACACTTTTTTCCCCATAAAACTATGTACTGAAGACTTATTTAGTCATAGCACTCGTTCTCAACAAACCCTTTTGCCGTCTTTAGAAACTCCTAAGTTAAAGAATACTCCCAGGTATATATGTTGATTACTATAGATCATAATAGCAGACATAAGACACAGTGTACCACATCTGTGCTGGTGGCAAGCGCCATGGTGCTCTTTCCCAGTGAACCTGGAGGGAGTGAGAATCCTTCACAATTCAGATCTATAGGCACCCATAGCTGATCAGTCTGAATCATCATAAAAACAGAAACTGCCCTGTGGCTCCTTTCATCAATCCTTGGCCTAGGTACCTGGAATCTGACTCCCCTCTCGAGGAATATCAGGCCTGGAATAGCTAAAACTTGGTCAGACCCCATAGCCATGTTTATGCCTTGCTCATGCCGCCACTTCTTTCATCACGTGTCGGGTTCCTCGTGTTCTTTCCCCTGTCCAGCTTTACCTCTCTAGCTTCTGCAAATAGCATTCCTTTCGCCCCATTATGTGTTTTCAATCAAAGTATATCAGATGCTCTTATCATACTCCTTATCAACTCTCCGGCTTTGTAGACGCCGTATTCTCTTCTTGTATCATTTTATGGCACTCTTCTCATCATCACCGCCGCCACTACTGAAGAGGACCTTCTGATGAGGAGATGAACCTGATGATCAAGCGAGTGAAGTATCATGAGTTTGGGGCAGCTAGTTTCTGTTGTCCTTCAGCCTCATAGTCACTGTCTGTATCCCTCCTTCTGACTCTTGGGACTAGCAGTTCATAAGCCACCTCTGCCAGACACCCTTGCCAACAGGCTCCTTGTCTGTTTAGGCCATTGGAGGCATACATGGGCATCTGGAAGGAGTGAAGAAGAACAAGTACTTTCCCCCCCATCTTTTGGTAGCCTCTCCAGCAGTGGCAGCAACTGCTAGCTGGTATGTGTGCAGTCCTGGGTTCCCATTCAGGCAGCTTGGTTCCAAGATCATCACTGTTGGTGGCGGGCAATGGTGAGCGCCAAGTAAAACCATTTATGTTCTTGTTTGTTTCTGCAGCCTTAGGGGGGGTAGTCTTAATATTAGTCTCCTAGTTACTAACCTGTGACTGTCTCATCTTTATCCTTCTAGTCCTTCTAACACCTTTGGCAGCAGTCATCTCTTCCCAGTTCCTTATTTCGTAATACCCAGAAAGGACTGCTTCCTAATGCAGAACATGAAGACCAAACAGGAAGATTATTCCTTATGAGTTGTCTTCAAAGGACTCTAAGAGGCTGAAGTAATAGTTGTGAATCATATCCTAGAAGCAAACGCTATCAGGTTGTATCTCTTGGGCTTTATCACCATTTAAACTATAAGCATTCGAACATTCTCTAGAACAGGAGTCAGCAAACATTTATACGGAAGGAGTCAATCAGCATGGTGGGGTTGATGGCTTGTGCAGCCTGTATTGTAAGTACTCAGCTCTGCTACTGCAGCAGGAAAGCAGCCATAGTCAATATGTAGATAGGTGGGCATGGCCATGTTCCGATAAAACTTTATTTACAAAACTAGGCAGCAAGCCAGATTTGGCCCGTGAGTGGTAATCTGATTCCTGCTCTGGAGTGTCTAGAAAGAGAGGGTAAAACAGATAAAAGGACATAATCCAGACATTCATTTCAGTCATCCATCATTACTCATTTATTCACTTTTTAAATCAACTATCAGTTATTTATTGATATTGCTCTGTTTAACTGGGCTTCCCAGGCCACTCAGATGGTAAAGAATCTGCCTGCCATGCAGGAGACTCGGGCTCAATCCCTGGATTGGGAAGATCCCTTGGAGGAGGGCATGGCAACCCACCTCAGTATTCTTGCCTGGAGAATCCCACGGACAGAGGAGACTGACGGGCTACCGTTCATGGGGTTGCAAAGAGTCAGACACAACTGACTAACACTTTCACTTTTGTGTACACTTTTGTGTACAATGGAGATTAAAATATGTACATTTTGAAGAAGGAATATTTAACTTGATTAAATAACAAGAAAATAAAAATTTTAATAATTCTGAAAATGAATGTCCCTTACTCCCTAAATTCCACACCTTCCCCTGTTAGCTTTTCCCCAATCATAACTCTCTGCCACCTGTTCTTGTGTAATCCTGCCATGTCTCTAACTCTGACTTAAGAAGTCCTTCTTTCCTGCAATGAAAGGACATTTATTACACAGATGAGCACTAGCTTTCTAATCCAAAAGCAAGGCTTTAATCAGCCCCGAGAAACACTTAAAGCACACAGAGCCTCTAAAATGCATTATCCTCTGGAAAAAAAAAAAATCCACTCCTCCACACACAAAACAATTCCCTTGTTTTTATCATGAAAGAAACAAAAGATACCAACAAAATTCTTTCATGTATCCCCTAAATAATGCCTATAATTAAATGCACCATGTACGTGATTAGGAAAAATTTCATTTGCTTTCCAGCTTCCCCTAAATAATGCCATAAGATCAAAGCAACAGATCATTTTAAGTTGCTTAGATTTTTTTTTCAACCACTAACATTAACAAGAACAAAAATATCTTCCTCTATTCTGGAAAAGAACAATGGTAACTGAAGTTTCTCAAATTCATCTCAAATCTAATTATAAATTCAAAATCCTATTTGGAACTTGTTTGCTTCCTGTCACAAAATGGAATTACATCCAGAATTCAAGTTATCTTTTAAAATATTTTTTAACTTTTAATTAGAAGCAATTTCAAACCTTAAAAAAAATTGTTCATGTAAGATTACTGCAAAGAATTGATATATCTTCATTCGCCCAGATATCCTGTTGATGTTTTACCAGTTGTCCCAATAATATTCTTTATGATCAAAGGGTCCAATCTAGTATTATATATTCTTCTGAGTTGTCGCATTTCTCTGATCTCCTTCAACCTGCATTAGTTGCTGAGTCTTTTCTTGGTTTTTCTGAGCATCACATTTTTGAAGATCACTGATCAATTATTTAGTAGAATGTCTTTCTTTCAGGGTTTCTCCAGTGTTCTACCATGATTAGACCCAGGTCATACATTTTTGGCTAGAATATCAACAGAATGACGCTGTGTTCTCATTGTCTCCCATTCAAATGGCACAAGATGCCAACTTTTTCATTACTGGTGGCATTAATATTGGTCACCTGGTATCATCTAGTGTACTCCATAGTTATTTTTGCAATTAATGGGTATCTCATGAGGTGCTTCTTTGAGTCTGCAAAATCCTATTTTACATCTCATTTCCATCCTTTAGTTTTACCATCCACTGATATTCCTCACCCAAATTATTTCTATGATTATCATCAAATAACTTCAAACTCCATCACTCCATCCATATGTATTACTGTAACAAAAAGCCCTCATCTTGCCCCATTTATTTATTCATTTATATCATTGAAGACACATGGATTCCTAGTTTACTGAATAAGCTATAAACCTTTACTATCATTATAGATATGCACATGCAAATAGTCTGAGATTTGGCTGCCCCATCGAAAAGCTTAGGTAACCTATTCAAGTCACACGGGTGGTAAATTCTGGGAGCAGGAGTAAGATATAGGTTGCTCACTACATTGATTTTGAAAATATACTTAAGGTTTTTAGAATAATGAAATAAACATTTCATGTCTGTGAATATTCAGAATTAAACATTTTGCATTATCTTCCTTTCAGTTTATACATTGCTAGGGTTTTGTTAGGTGAGCAAAAATTATTGTTTCAAATCACACACTATTAGTCGTGAGCTGAAAGTTTGTGTACCCACCTTCAAAATTCATAAATGGAGGCCCTAACCCTCCATGTGATTGTATTTGGAGGTGGAGCCATTGGGAAGTATTTAGGTTTAAATGAAGTAAAAAGGCCAGGGCCCTCATGTTGGGATTAGTTTCCTCATCATAAGAGGAAGAGGGACCAGAGCTCTATCTCCTCATGTAAGGATACAATGGGAAGGAGGCCAGCTATAAGCCAGCATGATGTCCTCACCACAAACCACATCTTCTGGCACCTTGATCTTGGCATTCCAGCCTCCAGAAGTGTGAAAATATATGACTATTGACCACTCCATCTGAGGTATTGTGTTATAGCAGCCCAAGCTGGCTAAGACACTATTTTAACAAATCTAATAGTAATATAATAAAAATAAATTTTAAATAATTTTGGCATTTGCAACAACATGGATGGATTTGGAAGGCGTTATATTAAGGGAAATAAGTAAAAAGACAGATATTGTATGATACTACTTATGACTTTCCTATAGCTCAGATGGTAAAGAATCTACCTGCAATGCAGGGGCTTTGATCCCTGAGTCAGAAAGATCCCCTGGAAAAGGAAATGACAAGCTACTCCAGTATTCATATCTGGAGAATTCCAAGGACAGAGGAGCCTGGCAGGCTACAGTCCATGGGGTCACATAAAGTCAGACATGACTAAATGACTAACACACACACATATCACTTATATGTGGAATCTTAAAAAAAAAAATACAACAAACTAGTGAATATAACCACAACAAAAATAAATAAATAAATAAATGAAACAGACTTATAAAGAACAAACTAGTGGTTACCAGTGCAGGGAAAGGACAGTTTAGAGGTGGGGAATTAAGAAGAATGAATTATTAGATATAAAATAAGTTACTAGGATATATGGTACAACACAGGGGACATAGCTAATATTTTATAGTAACTATAAATGAAGTATAATCTATAAAAATTTTGAATCACTATATTACACATCTGTAACTTACATAATAAAAATATAATTAATTAAAGATAATGAAAAATACTCTCAGTTCTATGAAAGCCATCAAGAAATGTCCTGTGCCTATTTCTAAAGTAACGACACTGTTTCTTACTGTCACTGTTAGAAATTTACAGAGTGTTTTATGGCATATAGTATTACTTTAGAAGGATAGAATTTGATAGCATTTGTGTATTTTCCATACAGCTCAGAAATTCCTGGTTTTGATTAAGAAACTCTCCCTCTCCAATCTTATGCTTGCAGGAATAAGGAAGGAGGACTCAGAGAATAATGACTAAAACTAGGGTAAAGATGATCTGTTGGTAGCTTCTTCAATGTTATTTTTTTTCTGCTACCATTTACAAATGAAACCCAACTGCACTTACTAAAAGTTGAATTGCTATTTTGGGCATTTGGATCAGAGTGAGCCATCCAATAGAGAACTAGGAGACATGGGACTTCATGTCAGATTACAAGAGGACTCAGTGTGTTTGCTGTTGGCTCTGGTTTCTAGCTCTCTAGGCTGGCAGGGTCTTCATGTCCCACATATCTGAATGCTCAGCTCCTGCTGCTGGTCAAAAGTCTCATATTTCTTCTTCAGTGACAGCAAGGGCAATTGAGGACTCTTGTCAGTGGCTACCGCTCTGGTGTCTTACTAAAAGGCAGACATGGGAAAAGCATGGTCCGGAATCATACAAGCTTGAGTTCAAATCCCAGCCCTGCCATTTCTTATCCTGATGTCTTTTCCCATCAATCTGAGCCTTACTTCTCTCACTACCATTTGAAATGTAGGAAATAGTTATATATATTGTATATTCAATGTAGGATGTAGTTATGAATATGTTACATGCTGAGTGTGAAATGATTGATACAGAAGTAACGCTATACAACTGAGATGGAGTTCCTTCCAGGCTTCAGAGTGTGTGAAATCTTTTGAGAAGGCAAGCTATGCATTATAGATCACTGGATAGCCAGGATTAAAATTATTATAAATAGTAAAAGGATTTAATAGCCCAGAGGAAAAAGGACTGGATGATGGGAGGTTCCCCAAGGGTAAGAGAGGCTTCCATGGGTCTTTGTGGTTGGGCAGGACTAGGGTGAAGGAAGCAGTGGGGCATTCTAGGTGTTTCCAGTTTAGTTTAGGTAGCAAAGTCATTTGAATGTCTACTAAGTGGCAAGATTTATGTTGACACTTTAACTATGATGGTCAACAAGTTCTATTTGTTTCCTAGGCTGCCAGAACAACCTACCAGAGCCCAGGTGGCTTAAACAGAAATGTATTCTCTCTCATCTGTAAGCTGGAAGTCTGAGGTCAAGGTGCTGGCAGGGCCTCCCTCACTGAAGGCTCTAGAGGAGAATCTTCCTGGCCTCTTCCTACTTCTGGCAATCGCTGGCAACCTGTGATGTCCCTCTGCTTGCAGCTGTGTCTCTCCAATCTCAGCCTCAATTGTCACTTGATCGTCTTCCCCCCATGTTTCTTTGTTGCTTCTTTTCTTATAAGGACACCTGTCATATTCGACTAAGGACCTGCCCTACTCTAGTATTAGCTCATCTTAACTTGCTTCATTATTATATTTGCAAAATGCCTATTTCCAAGTGACTTCACCTTTATAGGTACCAGGGTTGGGGCTTCAACATATCTTTGCAGAGTTTCATGAGATATTTAAAAATAGTCAAGCCACAGTAAGTTCTCTCACCATTAGGAGTTCCTAGTAAGAGACAGAGACAAGAAATAAAAAGGCAATTGTAATATCATTTGAAATATGCTATGTTAAGTACTTGTCCATGGGGGCATACGGTGATAAATTAGATGATTAGTGTTTAATTAGCAGGTGAAGGGGACTGTCAGGGAGACTTTCTATGATAACATGTCAGCTGAATTATGAAGATGATCTGCTGTCAGCCAGATGAAGACATGGAGAAAGTCAATCCAAATGAAAGGAACAACACAAATGAAGTCAAGGAGGAATGAAATACTTTTTAGGTAGAGAAAACTGTAAGCAAAACTTCAATATTGATAGACAAGTGAGAGTCAAGAGGAAGCAGAAGAGATAAACCTGGGGATCTAGGTTGAGCCAGTATATAGGAAGCTGTGTCTCATCTCTTTAGGAAGCTTAGGCTTTCATTCAGCTTTCCATCGGTTACTAGAATAGTGCCTATCACAGTGTGGTCAGGTCATTGGTTGAGGTAAATGGCATATAATTGCCTTAATTACAATCATTACAGTGGGCCAGCCCATAAGTTCACAGTACTACTGTGCATGAAAAATATGAGTGAAAATTAAAATATGACCAGACTGCAAATGCATTGGAGTAATGGTTTTTAAATTGAACTGCCAACTCATGCAAGCATATCAAGGTTGTTTGGAAGTTCAAAGATGGAGTTTCTGATTCATGGACACTCAGTGACATAGAAGAAGACCAGGAACAAAAAAGGATGCATAGCAACATAAATCTTCTTGCTAATCATAATTGCAAACATTTAAGTTATAACTGTAATAGGCTAGCACTTTTTGTTAGCAGCAAATATACTGTTTAAAATAAGGCAGATTTGATAGTCTTGGCTCTCAAGGATTTTAATAAATAGATTCCAAAATGTGTTTGGGGAACTATATACAAGAATGCAAAGCCTTTAATATAGAACACAATTTTTTCCTCCAGCCCAGTACCCCTCCTTCATGGCGACAAGGAAACATTCCAGAGATAGTCCTTAATATTATTTCATACAGTTCCTTTCTCTAAACAAAACTCATTGTTGCTTTGCTATCCACAGCTGTCCTCCTGAGATGTGTCCATTGCAAACAGAGGGGGACCCTCAGAACTATGGTTCCCATAAGCGGTTACTGAAGAACAAGGTTATTTGAGGGGCATTCCTTTCTGCAGAGGTTGGTGTCAGGAAAGAGCAGCTCTGCTTTTTCCTCATGAGGGACCCTCATGCCCCTGTGCAGGCTAGCACAGAGGCTTCTGCCAGGCTGGGAGCGAGGGAAGGAATCATGGGCACTTGAAGTGCTGAAGTCCGTGTCCCCAGACACTACTTAGAAAAGGCCTTATTTTTGGCCTCGTGCCCTTCTCCAGTTTCATTTCCACTGAAGAGTGGTTTGAACTCTGTGACCTTTTCCATCAACACTCATGGCTAAAATTAAATGGCAGAGTCCAGGTGAAGAAGGAGCTCAAGCCCTTTCTAAAGGCCATCATGATGAACATCGCTTACCAGGAAGGGGAGGAGAAACTCCCTAACCCAGAATGTGCATCTGGAAGGGAAACAAAAGAAGCTTACACAAACTCCAGTGGATGATGAGGGATTTAAAGATGAATACACTCTGTTCTCAAGGAGCTTATACTCTAGTGGGAAACCTGAGACATACAGGGTGAATTCCATTATGGAGCATTTTAGTACAAGCGATTTAATGAAGTGATTAAAGATAGTGATAATCATAATAGATATCATCTATAGAACTCAGTTTTCATGTTCCAACTCCTTTCATATACGTAATCTCAGTTGATTATCATAGCATCTCTTTTTTATAAGATGGTTCATCCTATTCCCACTTGAAAGTTGGAGAAACTGAGGACAAGGTAGACAAAGTGTACTGAATAAGATAGAAGTGTCTGGAAGCAATGTAAATCTCCTCTCCATTTCTAAATACTTTGCTGTGATCCCAGATAAAATGCTAATCCATGATGGAGCAGGAGGAGCTGGATTCTGACTGGTACTAGGCAGCGGTACTTTGGTTACAAGTAGATTCTATGGCCTGGATTACAAAATCTATAAAATTGTGATTTGTCTTTATGCATCTGGTTTCAGTGTGGGCAGAATATTAAGAAACACAAGGTATGTTTTCCAAATGGTTAGGAAGTTAGTTCTCATGTGTTTATTCATAGTTCTTTCTAGTCATCTCTTTCTCAAATGCTTTTCCATTCCCTCCACTCATTGCTTATACAATTCAAGAAAAGTTTGATATAAGTCACTGGGAATCTCCTTTTATCCGATCAGAAGCCAGGTCCAAAGGAAAGCAAACCCTTGGCTTGGGGAGCTCTCAGAATATCGAAGTAAACATGAAACTCCAAGGTGGAAGTAGTCTTCTTTTTAAGATATTCCTACACATAACTCCGGGAGTTGGTGATGGACAGGGAGTCCTGGCATGCTGTGATTCATGGGGTCTCAAAAAGTCAGACACGACTGAGCGATTGAACTGAACTGAACACACAATCAAGTGCTATGACTAACTTCCTGGAAATACTTAAAAACTCTCTTTTAAGAGAGAAAGCCAGAGACATTTTGTGTCATTGTTTATTAGCCCTGAATGAAAATGCCCTTTTGCTCAGCCCCAGGTGAAGAATAAGTCCATAATGTACAAGGGACATCCCATCATTTCTTCAGTATGAAGATATTTCATTCATCAGTTAAATCTACCTCTCCTTGATGAGTATGTGTTACATGACAAGGGATCGTTAATTATATTTGTTAAAAAAACAGATGTCAAGGAATAAGTACTTTGATATTATTTGACTGTCTTGGGTATGTTCAGTTTAGTTCAGTCACTCAGTCGTGTCCGGCTCTCTGCAATCCCATGGACTACAGCACACCAGGCCTCCCTGTCCATCACCAACTCCCAGAGTTAACTTACACTCATGTCCATCAAGTCGGTGATGCCATCCAACCATCTCATCCTCTGTCATCCCCTTTTCCTCCCACCTTCAATCTTTCCCAGCATCAGGGTCTTTTCAAATGAGTCAGCTCTTCGCATCAGGTGGCCAAAGTACTGGAGTTTCAGCTTCAGCATCAGTCCTTCTAATGATTATTCAGGACTGATTTCCTTTAGGATGGGCTGGTTGGATCTCCTTGCAGTCCAAGGGACTCTCAAGAGTCTTCTCCAACACCACAGTTCAAAAGCATCAATTCTTTGGCACTCAGCTTTCTTTATAATCCAGCTCCCACATCCATACATTTCATCCATGGGTATGTTAAACTGGAAATGCCATTTTTGGTGCTTCTAATATCTCACTTGCATTAGGAAAATCAGTGTAGCATATGGAAGAGGGCTGACTGGTATTTAAAGGCACAAGTTCAATTCTGGTTCAACCAATAATTTGTCTGAGCCTCAGATTTCCCCTATAAGTTTTCTTCCCAATAATGCAGAAAGTTTGGGTAAGAGATTTCTAAGATTCCTTCTAGCTCCAAACACCTACCATGTATTTCAGGGTTTGCAATAGAAGACTGACAGTTTGATCTGTTCTGATAGCAATTTCCAAGTGTTTGCTCTTTGAAAAAATGGCTGTTCAACCCTGATAAACATACTTTTTTTAGTCTGGCCCCATAGTGATCCTTGATAACTCAATCGCACCTATTGGTAATCACCATTTCTACTTAAGAAAGTGCGTTGGTGTTGGCCTCCTGCTTGAAACATGGCTCAGTAGTGTTGGATCCTGCTTCTTGTCCTAACACAGTGTCATTCTTGAATTTATTTTTCTACTCAAAGAGGGATAGTCCTGGAAATGATTTGTCTGGGAAGAAGTAAGAGCAGCCCAAGAATTAAGTGACCATGAGCTATGTGATCTCAAGCATGTTTATTCTACAAGGTGGCTTAGCTTAAAACAAACAAAGTGAGCTTTTGTCTCTGTGATGCATGGTTGACTTCTTTTCTTTCTATACTTGAGAACACTCACCTGATCCTTAGGAGGTAGGGAGACAGATAAAGCCATAAATTTGCCAGATCAAAGGCCATTGTCAAATAAACAGAATTGTCGTTAAATGCTAAGGAATACGTGCTTTTTTGCTGCCTAGAAATACGAGCTATGAAGCACAGAGGAAGTGGAAATACCAGGTGTGATGCTTCGACTTCCTGATTCCATTAGAAAAATCATTGTAAGATAGATGGCAGAGAGCTGAATTGGTATTAGAAGCAATGAGTTCAAGTCTGGCCTCTCTGCTGATGTCAACAAAACATCTTAAATTATGGGGGGTGGGGTCTCAATTTCAATAGCAATGTGAAAGTGGAATAAGAAGGAAATTATTTTGTGGAATATACCTACTATGTGGCAGGCATTTCATCATAATTTAATCCCCTTTGCAAACAATCATGAAGGTATTATTGACTCCACACTTATTCATAAGGAAACTAGGACTGGGAGAGATTTAATAACTTCTCCAAGTTACTACTAGTAGAATAGAGATGACTTCTGGTCTTTCTGACCAATGGCTCTTTCTACAGCAGTACACTACCTTTTTAATTTAAGAAGAAAATTCTCTTTTCATGTCAGTGTATGGCAAAACCAATACAGTATTGTAAAGTAAAACAAAGTTAAAATAAAAATTAAATTTAAAAAAATAAAAAGTAATAATTTCCAGTCTCAGAAGAAAGGGAAAACCAGAAATTAAAATGATAATATTACACCTATTATCTTGAGATATTTTGGTCAAGAAGGACGTTTTCAGGGGAAGGTAAAGAAGGAGTTATGTGGTAGTGGTGGTTTAGTGGCTAAGTTGTGTCTGACTCTTGTGACCCCATGGACTGTATGTAACCCGCCAGTCCCCTCTGTCCTTGGGATGTCTCAGGCAAGAATACTGGAGTGGGTTGCTGTTTCTTTCTTCATTGGATCTTCCTGACCCAGGAATCAAACCTGCGTCTTCTGCATTGTAGGTGGTCTCCTGCATTACAGGTGGATTCTCTACCACCGAGCAACCAAATACAAAGGATTTAAATGAATGTGAAAGCTTTTTACAGTTAAACCTGAAGATGTACTTAAAGTACAATGTTTTCCTCCTTATAGAGAAGTAGTTGTTCATTATTTTTAAAAAAACTTGGGAGAAAATAAGCAAAATAATAATAATAATAATAATAAGGTACTCCCCAAATCACTGCAGATGGTGACTGCAGCCATGAAATTAAAAGACGCTTACTCCTTGGAAGGAAAGTTATGACCAACCTAGATAGCATATTCAAAAGCAGAGACATTACTTTGCCAACAAAGGTCCGTCTAGTCAAGGCTATGGTTTTTCCTGTGGTCATGTATGGATGTGAGAGTTAGACTATAAAGAAAGCTGAGCACAGAAGAATTGAGGCTTTTGAACTGTGGTGTTGGAGAAGACTCTTGAGAGTCCCTTGGACTGCAAGCAGATCCAACCAGTCCATTCTGAAGGAGATCAGCCCTGGGATTTCCTTGGAAGGAATGATGCTGAAGCTGAAACTCCAGTACTTTGGCCACCTGATGCAGAGTTGACTCATTGGAAAAGACCCTGATGCTGGGAGGGACTGGGAATGGGAGAAGGGGCTGACTGAGGATGAGATGGCTGGATGGCATGATGGACTCGATGTACATGAGTTTGAGTGAACTCCAGGAGTTGGTGATGGACAGGGAGGCCTGGCGTGCTGCAATTCATGGGGTCGCAAAGAGTTGGACACGACTGAGTGACTGAACTGACTGACTGACTGAAATCTGATTGCCTTCCAATCTGTAAGCTCTTGAGAAAGATTATTCTTCATTGCATCTTTTTGGTTGTAAGCAATTAAAAATTGATGGAAATTACCTTAATAAACATATTTAACTGAAAATTCTAAACACACATAGCTCAGGTATACCTGGCTATAAGCGGTTAGCTCAGGTATAGCTGGTTATAAATGTTTTGTAGTGTCATCAAAATCAGATTCCCAAATTTTTTCTCTTCAGTTCTCACCTTCCCTTCCCCCTACATTTTATATATTTTTCAAATCTCTTTCTTTAAGATATAAAATGAATTCCAGTAACTTCTAGGCTCATATCCAGGATTCTAAAAAAAAAAAAATACCCTTCACTGCTTATCATTGGTTTTAATTGGGTTGTACTTTCAATCTATGAAGCTAGAAGGAAGTATATACTAATTGGCTTAAACTTAAGTTCCATGGTGCAATTTTCTGCAAAATGTGGATTCTACCCAGAAAAACTGAGACTGGAGCAGGCTTGCAGTGATCTCCTGGAGAAAATTAGAATATTTTTTCTGAATACTAGAAGGATAAATGTGTGTTGAGGAGCACGTATACACTCATGGATGCTCACACACACAAACAGAATGTTACTTTGGTCAAATTCTACTGTCAGTCATGATCAATAAATGATAATTGATATCTGTTTAATGTGTATCTGTTTACTGATGCATGAGAATAGAGAACACAGTAGAAACTGATATGCCATTTTTTCCCTCAGAAAGAAGATGCTACATCAGCCAGTTTATGTTCTGTTATCCTTTGTACTCATGGTTTGGCACTAAATGAGTGGTTCCAGATCTACTAATTAAATATACCACTTTGCTTCATGTTAAGAATACTTGAAGATGGTTTTCTTTTTTTTTTTCAAATGAAACTTATTATACTGTTTGATTCTCTCCATGAGTCATTGGGACTTGAGGTTATTTTAATTTAATAAAAAACTAATAACTCAATGTTAACTTTTGGGGAAAGCTTTCATTCTTGGTTTCTATTTCTTTCCACTACCCCATCTCACTGTTACCACATTTTATGTTTCAAAAGTGCTTTCTTAACTAATATATGATAGATGCCTTTAGCAGCAGTCTATACATTATCTCATTTTGTTTTTATCATCTAGGATCTTTATAACAGACAGTCCAATTCATTCATTCATTCAACCTACACCTATTTTTAAAGACTATACACACAGCTAGTCACCAGAGGAACAATGACAAAAATGGTATGTTTCTTTGCCTTCAAAGAACTTTTGTATAGTAGGTGAAACAAGCAAGAAAACAGGTAATCTCACTAGAATATACAGAGTTAACTTTGGTTGCTATGGGACATCACAGCAAGTAGTCCAGTCCAGGGGTGGTGGGTCAAGGAAGAGGAGGGACATCTAATGGAAGAAGTAAAACCTAGTTTAATACTGTGCCTCATTTTACAAATTAGGAAGGATATTTCTGAGAGGGTACATGACATGCTCATGGCTACCATGCTATAAAGTGAATGAACTAAGGGACAAACTATTTTTTCAACATTTCAAAACAGAAATAGATGTTTTTCTGGAACTCTCTTGCTTTTTCGATAATCCAGTGGATATTGGCAATTTGATCTCTGATTCCTCTGCCTTTCCTAAAACCAGCTTGTACATCTGGAAGTTCACGGTTCACTATTGCTGAAGCCTGGCCTGCAGAATTTTGAGCATTACTTTACTAGTGTGTGAGATGAGTGCAATTGTGCGGTAGTTTGAGCATTCTTTGGCATTGCCTTTCTCTGGGATTGGAATGAAAACTGACCTTTTCCAGTCCTCTGGCCACTGCTGAGTTTTCCAAATTTGCTGGCATATTGAGTGCAGCACTTTCACAGCATCATCTTTCAGGATTTGAAAGAGCTCCACTAGCTTTGTTCATAGTGATGCTACCCAAGGCCCACTTGACTTCATATTCCAGGATGTCTGGCTCTAGGTGAGTGATCACACCATCGTGATTATCTTGGTCATGAAGATCTTTTTTGTACAGTTCTGTGTATTCTTGCCACCTCTTCTTAATATCTTCTGCTTCTGTTAGGTCCATACCATTTCTGTCCTTTATTGAGCCCATCTTTGCATGAAATGTTCCCTTGGTATCTCCAATTTTCTTGAAGAGATCTCTAGTCTTTCCCATTCTGTTGTTTGCCTCTATTTCTTTGCATTGATCCCTGAGGAAGGCTTTCTTATCTCTTCTTGCTATTCTTTGGAACTCTGCATTCAGATGCTTCTATCTTTCCTTTTCTCCTTTGCTATTCGCTTCTCTTCTTTTCACAGCTATTTGTAAGTCCTCCCCAGACAGCCAGTTTGCTTTTTTGCATTTCTTTTCCATGGGGATCCCTGTCTCCTGTACAATGTCATAAACCGATCTAGTCCCTTAAATCTATTTCTCACTTCCACTGTATAATCAATCATAAGGGATTTGATTTAGGTCATACCTGAATGGTCTAGTGGTTTTCCTTACTTTCTTCAATTTAAGTCTGAATTTGGCAGTAAGGAGTTCATGATCTGAACCACGCCTGGTCTTGTTTTTGTTGACTCTATAGAGCTTCTCCATCTTTGGCTGCAAAGAATATAATCAATCTGATTTCGGTGTTGACCATCTGGTGATATCCATGTGTAGAGTCTTCTCTTGTGTTGTTGGAAGAGGGTGTTTGCTATGACCAGTGCGTTCTCTTGGCAAAACTCTGTTAGCCTTTGCCATGCTTCATTCCGTATTCCAAGGCCAAATTTGCCTGTTACTCCAGGTGTTTCTTGACTTCCTACTTTTGCATTCCAGTCCCCTATAATGAAAAGGACATCTTTTTTGGGTGTTAGTTCTAAGAGGTCTTGTAGGTCTTCATAGAACCGTTCAACTTCAGCTTCTTCTGCGTTACTGGTTGGGTAACTGGTTGGTTACCCAACCAGTAATGCTGGTAATCAGATTTCAGTGATCTGTAAACAGATAATTGCAACTCATGAGGGCATCAGGTTCAAGAAATGACTAGAATATATTTTTGGAAAGGAAAACACATACATACATGTGACTTGGGCAGAGTCAAAGAAGATGACATGAGAGAAAAACTGTTCAGCTTGTCTTTGGGATAAAGGGTGGGCTGTGTTGAGTCAAATAAGAGGGGGGGGGGAATTATTTCACACAGAGGGACAAGTGTGCATGAAGATATAAAGGGGCCATACATAGTTCAGTATGGGTGGATGGTGAACTGGTTTTGAAGTAGAGGTTGAAAAAATAGTTGGTGCCAGATGGTCAAAGCCTTGAGTGGCATGGTCAGGGGCCTAGATATTGAGTGTAAGCAGGAACCCTAAAGAATTTTGAAGGCTAGAATGACCTGATTCCCCCTCTCCTTTGTTCACTTTGAATAAGATGGATTTGTAGGCAGGGGGGGGAAATTAGGACATCTTTTTATTAACCTAAGGAAGAGATGATGTAAGGTTATAATAGTGAAAGCAGGAGGAAACTCTTAAGAATCATGATCATTTCATAAATTTTAACTTTCTAGTCTAAAGTCATTCACCTATTTTGTACTTGCTGGATACTCTTAAGAGGTAGCAATGTGTATGGCTTAGATTCTCAAACCAGAATTCAGGTTTGTACAAAGCTCTGTCACGTGCTAGCTGAGTGGTCTTCAGTAACTACTTCAACTTTGTGTGTACCACTATTCCTATCTGAAAAATGGAGATGATCATAGTATCCACCTATGGTGTTGCCATGAATGAATACATACATGAATACAAGGGAAGGGTTTAGAAACATGGAAAGCATTCAACAAATATGAGACAAGATTACTTTACTCTGCCTTCATTATTTCTGTTTACTCCAGATAAATTTCATTAATCACCACTACTCTTTGATTTTTACCAGTGGAGAAATTGAGGCTCAGAGAAGTCATGTGATTAGCTAGATATACAAACTGAGTTAGTTGCAGAGCTAAGATGTGAACCAGCCATTTGTTTGGCTCTAAAGCCAGTATTTCAACCTTTGACATATTATATTCTTCCCTCTGTCTTGAGTCATGATTTCCCTGTGACTCCTGAAGAATTTCCTGTACTTTACTTAGAATGACTGCATTCTTCATAAAGCCACTCTCTGGCAGCCCAGAGTTTGCTCATCTTTTTGCCATAATTCTGTTGGAGACCTAGAATAGCATGTTTGATAGCTAAGATTCTGAGTCAGGTTTTCAGTTTATTTATAAGAAAGTGGTTACAAAGACTTTTCACTGAGAACTAGAGGTGGTAAAAGTTGTTCAGATGCTGGGGATTTTTGATTAAGGGTTGTATCTTGGTAGAACTGGTGGTTTTACTCTTGCTTTTGGTGGTGGTGGTGTGGTTGATCATGGTGCTTTGGTTATTAATCAGTTTTTAATTGCTCCCTTCTCTTTATTGACCAGAGTATAAAGTGAAAAATAGTGATGGGAGCTGGGGTTAGGGGAGTGGTTCAGGCAAAATCAGAGGACCAAACCAGATTGGTGAGTCTGTACTTTGTCCTACCTGATCTAGAATACCACTAGAAGTTCAAGGCACTGGTGAGGATACCAGATGAGAAGGTAATGGCAGTGAAGGCTTGGGGCTACTGGAAGGCACATATATCCCCATCAGAGTCTTAATTCCTTCATCAGTTCAGCAGCTCAGTCATGTCTGACACTTCGTGACCCCATGGACTGCAGCACACCAGGCTTCCCTGTCCATCACCAACTCCTGGAGCTTGCCCAAACTCATGTCCATCGAGTCAGTGATGGCATCCACGCATCTCACTCTGTCATCCCCTTCTCCTCCTGCCTTCAGTCTTTCCCAGCATCAGGATCTTTTCTAATGAGTAGGCTCTTGTCATCAGGTGGCCAAAGTATCAGAGCTTCAGGATCCTTCCAATAAATATTCAGGACTGATTTCCTTTAGAATAGACTGGTTTGATCTCCTTGGAGTCCAAGGGAACCTCAAGAGTCTTCTCCAACACCACAGTTCAAAAGCATCAATTCTCTGATAATGAGTGATGTTGAGCATCTTTTCATGTGTTTGTTAGCCATCTGTATGTCTTCTTTGGAGAAATGTCTATTTAGTTCTTTGGCCCATTTCTTGATTGGGTTGTTTATTTTTCTGGAATTGAGCTGCAGGAGTCGCTTGTATATTTTTGAGATTAGTTGTTTGTCAGTTGCTTCACTTGCTATTATTTTCTCCAATTCTGAAGGCTGTCTTTTCACCTTGCTTATAGTTTCCTTTGTTGTGCAGAAGCTTTTAAGTTTAATTAGGTCCCATTTGTTTATTTTTGCTTTTATTTCCTATATTCTGGAAGGTGGGTCATAGAGGATCCTGCTGTGATTTATGTCAGAGAGTGTTTTGCCTATGTTCTCCTCTAGGAGTTTAATAGTTTCTGGTCTTACGTTTAGATCTTTTATCCATAGAGAAATGCAAATGAAAATCACAATGAGGTACTATTTCATGCCAGTCAGAATGGCTGTGATCCAAAAGTCTACAAGCAATAAATGCTGGAGAGGGTGTGGAGAAAAGGGAACCCTCTTACACTGTTGGTGGGAATGCAAACTAGTACAGCCACTATGGAGAACAGTGTGGAGATTCCTTAAAAAATTGCAAATAGAACTGCCTTATGACCCAGCAATCCCACTGCTGGGCATACACACAGAGGAAACCAGAATAGAAAGAGACACATGTACCCCAATGTTCATTGCAGCACTGTTTATAATAGCCAGAACATGGAAACAACCTAGATGTCCATCAGCAGATGAATGGATAAGAAAGCTGTGGTACATATACACTATGGAGTATTACTCAGCCATTAAAAAGAATACATCTGAATCAGTTCTAAGGAGATGGATGGAACTGGAGCCGATTATACAGAGTGAAGTAAGCCAGAAAGAAAAACACCAATACAGTATACTAACGCATATATATGGAATTTAGAAAGATGGTGATGATGACCCTGTATGCGAGACAACAAAAGAGACTCAGATCTATAGAGTGAACTTTTGGAATCTGGGGGAGAGAGTGGGATGAGATGGGAGAATGGCATTAAAACATGTATAATATCAAATCGCCAGTCCAGGTTCAATGCATGATACTGGATGCTTGGGGCTGGTGAACTGAGACGACCCAGAGGGATGGTATGGGGAGGGAGGAGGGAGGGGGTTCAGGATGGGGAACACGTGTATACCTGTGGCAGATTCATGGTGATGTATGGCAAAACCAATACAATATTGTAAAGTAAGTAAGCTCTAATTAAAATAAATTTATATTTTAAAAATAAAACATTAAAAAAGCATCAATTCTTTGGCACTCAGCTTTTTTATGGTCCAACTCTCACATCCATAAATGACTACTGGAAAAACCATAGATTTGACTAGATGGATCTTTGTCAGCAAAGTAATGTCTCTGCTTTAATATTGCTGTCTAGGTTGGTCATAGATTATCTTCCAAGGAGAAAACGTCTTTTAAGGCTTGCAGTCACCCTCTGGACTTTGGAGCCCAAGAAAATAAAGTCTGTCACTGTTTCCACTGTTTCCCCATCTACTTGCCATGAAGAGATGGGACTGGATGGGCTCTATTTGCCATGAATAGGAAAGTGATGGGATCTACTTGGCCTGAAGCGATGGGGCCTTCATATTAAATCATGAAAGGTTAATGTTTATATGCTTCCATATCCCCTCACGTAGAACTTTTGGCCAGTTTAGGTCCCTAATAAATATTTGTTGAATAAAATAAAAAAGAATAAACAAAGACAGTGATTACAGAGTTTCAATTTGAGGTGATAAAAGCTTTTAGAAACAAGCTGATGATGGTTGCACACCAGTGTGAAGGAGAGTAAAGAGACTGAACTATACACTTGAAAATGTTTAAGTGGCTATATATATATATATATATATATATATATACACACACACACANATATATATATATATATATATACACACACACACATAGAAACGTACATACAGATAGTTATTTTTTTGCAACAATAAAAGAATAAGCAAAGAGCCAGCAAGTGAATGAGTTAGTGCATGCATGGATAAGTGGGATGGATGGGGGAACAGATGAATACATTTGCAAGAGAACAAGTGAACAAATGATTGAATTTTCCATGTGTTTTCAAGGATTAAGCCGTTTCCATAGAATGCCAAGTGCAAGTACTGGTCTCACACAGCATGAGACTCTGGCATGCTGAAAGGAAAAGAATAAACGACATTGTTTTATTTAGAGGAACAGCTGTTGATCATGAGCTGTAAATTTTTTCCTAATGTAATGGCCATTGAGAGAAAGCTCTAATACGTCACAGAATTGAGTGGTGCCAGAAATGGATGGAACCCTCTTAGGGCCTCATGTGGTTGGTCTGCCAAAACAACGATGCTTAAGTGTTCAGAGGACTATCCCATCTACTCTCTTATCGGAAAATGCAGTAGTCTGAACCATATGGACTGAAAAAGAGAAACCTCTCTACATAATCTTTTATTTTAAGAAAAAGGTTTTCCCCAATATAAACACAAAAGGCAAGGTCATACACTGAAAAGATTATGATGAATTACAACTTTCTCTCATTATTAAAAAAATTAAGTCAATTTAGATACATGCTGCAGTCTCACTTCATTGTCATGAGATTACATAAAACAATAAGCTCTTGGTAAGAGGGTTTGGTATTCTACATTTGTCATAAACACTCAGGTCAACAGCAACAGCTGAGGGATAGTCAAGTTTCCATGTAAGACTGTTGAGAGGAAAGAGTTAACGATTCTCTTTGGCATCTTATAAACCTTGTACCCTAAATGAACTCTAATCTGCAAAATTTTCATTAGAGATTTTTCTTTAAATTGCAAAGACTGTGAGAGGTAGCAAGATATATTGGAAAGAAAATGGAATTTGGAGTTATATGAATTCATCCAAAGGCTAGGCCAGTTTTGTGCTGTCAAATTTCTAAGGTTTTAAAGCCTTGTTTGGATTGAAAACACAATCCCTATCTTTTAGAGAGAGTATGTTAAACCACTGAATATAATACTTAGTGCAGAATACACATAATAAATATCCTTTGATGTTAATTTAAGAACAACATTGGTCTAGAATTTTAAAAAGTAAATTTTAGTGAAATTTTTAAAATTTTCATTGATTTACACAAGACACTGAGAAATTCACTTTATCTCTTTAGGTCTTCCTCTTGTTTACATGATTGAATGGGACCTGATGAGTTTTAGAATCCTCCTTTGCTTTGACATTTTAAAAACTCTAGAGAAGAAATTTATGGTTACCAGGGGGGAAAGGTCAATATTCTGTAATAACCTAAATGGAAAAAGAATTTGAAAAAGAACAAGTATATGTGTAAGTAAATCACTTTGCTATACACCTGAAACTAACACAACATTGTTAATCAACCATACTCCAATATGAAATTTTAAAAAAAATTTTTAATTAAAAATCTCTTTAGTCAAGGTCAGGGATTCAGAGTGACCTTTCAGTTTCCTGGGCTTGGTAGTTGACTGGGGTCTTACTACACCAACAAGAAAGGGGCATTAACAACTTTATATAGAAACCAAAATCTCCTCAATATACACTAAAAGCCTATTCCAGGGAAAGGCTGTTTACCAAAGTAAGTTTGGTATTTTCTGTCCTTAAATCCAATTCACAAGCAATTTATGAGTGAGTGGACTGATGTCCTTCCTGGATGTCATTCATAGGACTCTTCAGATGGAATGGAAACCCTTGCCATCCGGTTGGGTCTGGGAGTCACAAGTAATCAGAGAGGCCATGATATCCCACAGACACTGAGCACGTGGAGATAACGGTAGGGCAACCACCTCGTCATCCACACAGCCTGACAAATACCTGAGTCACCCTGACCCTATCTCTTTACTCCAGATCAGTTAATTCACTCATTCCACAAATCCTGTCCGATCTAACTTCTTGAGGTCATTGGAATCTATCCAATTCTCTCAAATCCCCATTATCTAATTCCACGTCTTGGACTACTTCAACAAGATCTAACTGAACTTGAAGCCTTTAATTTTAATCCTCCGCAAGCCATATTCCAAGCTGTTGCACTCTACCTTCAGAGGTCCCCATTATCCCTAAGGCATAATTCAAGCTACTTTACTGAAGGTGATCATGAGGTTCCATATTAGCAGGCCTAGCTTTCTTCTTGTGCCACATCCCCATCCATTCATCCTTCCCCGTCCTTATCTCCATCCATCCCACACTACAGTTTTGCCCTTCAACCTGTCATAATTTAACTTAATTCGGCTCTTTACATATCTACTATCCCCTGGATGGAATACGGTTCCCCCTTTTCTGTTTATACTCCTCAACTCCCAATTTCTGCCACAATATTTCCTCCTGACTTTTCTGACCTCAGTTTAGGCATTACAACCTCCACGAACTCATTTCTTTTCCCATGTCATCCTCCTTTCCACCCCAGACTTGATGACAAAATCCTAATGTCCTTGTTTCACCTCCATAGTCAGTTCCCCTTTCACCGTACTTTATTGTCATAATTTAATTGCCTGTCTCCACTTCCTAAATTGTAAGCTCAGTGAAGGCAGGTGTTCCTATGATATTCATTATAGAGTTCTCTAGACATACAGCATAATAAATAAAGCATATTTATTTAAGTATTTAAATAAAGTACGTGAATGCATACATAAATAAATGATAGGATTGAGGCTTTTCTATAGCACTTACTATTTCTTTGACCTTGGGAAAAATCACTGAATTGTGTTTCCTTACTATTCCCAACAGAAAAATGAATATGAATTCTCTGACTTCTTTGATCTTTGATTGAGAGGATTTTGTGAGATCATATTTGAGAAATATGAAAAGTAATGTGATATCAACAAGTGGGGACTGATTCTTATTTATTTGCTTTCTTCTATAAGATATATCAGCTTTAGTACCAGGAGAAATAGGAAGGTAGAGGCTCTAAATTCTTTACAATTTAGTTTGAAGGGAATGGTAATCTTGCCAACTGTTAATCAAACAGTTTCCCTGAACTTGACTTTGATTTCTATCAGTGTATCTTGCAAGAAGAGCCATTTGTTTTTTGCAAACAAGTTGTACTCTGTGTTCTGTAATTACTTAACTCACCTGCTCTGCCTTTATGCCCAATTTAACTCAGGCAGAAAAGGATTCTTTTGGTTTGTGCGTCCTGAAGAAGATGGGATCCAAGTTAAGTCAGGAGGTTGGAGGAAATCTGTGGACAGTTGATTGAGGGATTGTTGTCCCAGGTCCCATTTTGACAGGTCAGTATAAGGATGAGAGTTGGTCTAGAGCCAAGAATGAGTCCAGCTTTCATGCTCTGGACTCTGTGCTGCCCAGAGCGGCATGCCACCCTAGGAAACAGGCTGAGGAAATGATGACTTTGTTTGGCTGTTCAAGGAGTCTTCCAGATTTCAAAGAAAAAGCATGATGCCTCATATCACAACTGTTACAACCTTTGGGACCAGGCAGGTGTGTCAAATTGGGCACATCTGTCTCTGGGTGTTTGTTGACCTGAAATGTACATTTAGAATCTTTGGTATGAAAGAGAGAGAGACTGAGTTTGTCCTGGATGTGTGTACAGAGTTTGTAAGTCTGTACAGTGATGATGTAGAAGAACAGGAGTAGACAGTAAGAATACAGGCACAAAAATATAAACCAATAGGCAGGGTGCCCTCCAAATATCCCTAAACCAGACTCTGGTTCAAGCACTCTTCTTTAGTTGCCAAAAAAGGATTTATTTCTTGGAAACTAGCAATGCAATAAAAGCTGACCCTCAATTTCCTATAATAACAACAAGCTTCAAGTTTGGCATCCATATCACTGGAGACAAATTGTGCCAAGCAACCAAAGAAGTTAGAACCATCACCCACAGAGGCTGTTCTCAATTCAGCAAAAGATGTTCTTCTAAAGTGACTGAGGTCTTACTTCTATCCTGCCCACCCACTGAGCAGCCTTTCATTCTCCTACCAGCTCCTTCCACAATCCTTGTCTCTTTCTGCTGGGGCCAGGGAAAAGGTGACTTTCCCTATAGACTCCCCAGGACATCAGCTCCTCTGCCAGGTCAATTTTCACCTTTATTGAGGATATGCCTTGAGCTGAAAATGAGCCATGCCTTTCTGGTATGGTGTGGAGCAACCTGATCCTGCCAACGTTACTAGTAATTGAGATACGGGAACATGGAGTGGGGGATGTCTGAATGAGGGCACATCTCTCCTCTCTTGGGACAGCTTAACTTTCAGCAGAGAAATGTTTTATGATCAATTTAGGAACTGTTTTTGTTTTTCCCCTTAAAGAAGCTAAAGTTTATCAACTCTTTTCCAATTTTCCCAGGTGTGTGGTGCCAAATCTAATCTCAGAGACAGAGTTTGGGGTAAAGTAGAAAAGAATAGCTTTACTGCTTTGCCAGGCAAAGGGGGCCCCCACAGACTCCTGCGCTCACAAACTATGTGTCGCAACCCAGGAGGATCTGATGAGGGGGTTCACAGCAGTCAGTTCAAGGATGTGATTGCCGATAAGCTTAAGGTGTGTGAAGGGCCTGCACTCTTAATATGTTAAGATGTGTGTATGCTCAGTCATGTCTGACTCTTTGCGATCCCACTCACAGTGGCCAGGCAGGCTCCTCTGTCTATGGAATTTTTCCAGGCAAGAATACTGGAGGAAATCCTCCTAGGGATCTTCCCAACCTAGGCACTGAACCCACGTCTCCTGTGTCTCCTGGATTGGCTGGTGACTTCTTTACCACATGGTCTCAGGTGATCTTGAGGGGCTTCTCTGGTTCCTTTAGTCTCGCCCCAGGTGGTCTTCCCTGATAGGGAGAATACTGACATCTTCCGTTTGTTGAGTTTTAATTCTATAAAAGAATTTAAAGGTATTGTTATAGGTGTCCCTTGAGGTCAAACCAGGACTCTGCACCAAGGCTGTACTCTTGTTTCTTGACTGCTCATCCCTAGAATCTGCATCCCTCCTCTTCCTGGATTAACAATTGAAATCTGCCCTTTGGAACTCAGGGAAGGTCATGAAGGCTCACTAGAAAGGCTTCCCAAGCCCAGGAGTCTCTATAACAGCCTGCTCAATTTCAAGAGTAGCTTATAACTATAAATGCTGAAATGCCAAAGGCATCAGTCAACAATTTATAGAAAGGATGCTGCTACTGCTGCTGCTGCTAAGTTGCTTCAGTAGAGTCCGACTCTGTGTGACCCCATAGACGGCAGCCCACCAGGCTCCCCCGTCCCTGGCATTCTCCAGGCAAGAATACTGGAGTGGGTTGCCACTTCCTTCTCCAATGCATGAAAGTGAAAATTTAAAGTGAAGTCGCTCAGTCGTGTCTGACTCTTAGCGACCTCATGGACTGCAGCCTCCCAGGCTCCTCCATCCATGGGATTCTCCAGGCATGAGTACTGGAGTGGGGTGCCATTGCCTTCTATAGAAAGGATAGAAAGCATCAATTAACTTACCAAATCAACTGATAATGGATGAATAAAGGACTTTTTAATATAATTGACTTTCTATGTTTTCCAGAATGAGCTTCAGGAAGATATGTTGCATTAATCCTCAGTTATCAACCTCAAGAAATGTGTGTTATATTAAACCTTCTATTTAAATAGATTCTGAATATTAGAATATGGCAGTTAGGAGCCTTAAAACTGAAAAGGACCTAAAAAATCCCAATGATTTGCATCTTGTGTTTACCACTATTGAACAGTTTTATTTACCTCACAATACAGAATTGTTCCATTAAAAAAAAAAAAACAAACTGTAATGACCAAACTCCATTTATTAAAACTAACATATTATTTTTCCTCTCACACTATTCAAAACATGCATGATGACATCAATATTTTTAAAACAGTAAACAATGATCCCATTACTTTCCCTATGTCCTATAAAATATTGAAATATAGCTTTTGGATCCTCCACCTTACTAACTACAAAGAACCCTTTAAGTCAAGAAGTACTAAATTGAGAGCCATTAATCTAGCACAGTGCCCTCAATTCACAGTCATGAAAACTGTAAGAAATTTGACTTTTTCCTTAACCCCAAAAGGAAAGTTATACCCCCAAATTCACGCCTTCTTTAATCAAAAGTCAAACAAATACGTAGATGCATTTCTTCCAATACTGACAATGAAGGGGGAATTGCCACTTGTGCAGAATCGCTCAGATATCAGAATCTCAGCAGTACAGCATAGCTTGATTTCTGCCTGATGTAGAGTCCTAATTTCTGAATAAATGCCAATCTTGAGTTTCCAAGATTTAATTACAATTTCTAGGTTTTAATATTAAAGACTCTGAAGGTTTGTTGGGCTTCAAATGCTCTTAAAACTTTTTTGATGAGTTAAGTGTAAACGAATAAAAAACATATGCGTTAATTTTCCCTTAGAATACATGTGGGTTTAAAAATTAAGGGAAAAAGGACTTGGCAAACTTTGGCTTTGAGACCTGCCAAACCCAAGGCATCTGAAAAAAAAAAGAAATAGCTCAAATTTGGAGAATCCCAAAGTCTGGTAAAATCTGTCTTTTCTTTAAAGAACAAATAAGAGTGGAAATAACTTTTCTAAATGAAATATTTTAGCAGGAATGTCTACGCTTAAACAATGAATGTGTATAAATATCTTGCTATTTTTGAATGCATACTCAAACACACAAATGCATACACAGGTACACATACAAATAAATTTCGGTTTGCCTAAGTTCAAATTTCAGTGAATATCAGCCTTACCTTGTTCATTTTAACATTAGCAATATAAACAAAAAACTCACAAATACTCAAAAACATCTCAGCATGATATTTGATATGGTGGGCTATTCAAATACTGACAAATCTTATTAAGTTGTTATTTCTAATGATTTCCTATTCAGTTCAGTTCAGTTCATTTCAGTCGCTAGGTCGTGTCCGACTCCTTGCAACCCCATGAATCGCAGCACGCCAGGCCTCCCTGTCCATCACCAACTCCCGGAGTTCACTCAGACTCACGTCCATCGAGTCAGTGATGCCATCCAGCCATCTCATCCTCGGTCGTCCCCTTCTCCTCCTGCCCCTAATCCCTCCCAGAATCAGAGTATTTTCCCGTGAGTCAACTCTTCACATGAGGTGGCCAAAGTACTGGAGTTTCAGCTTCAGCATCATTCCTTCCAAAGAAATCCGAGGGCTGATCTCCTTCAGAATGGACTGGTTGGATCTCCCTGCAGTCCAAGGGACTCTCAAGAGTCTTCTCCAACACCTCAGTTCAAACACATCAACTCTTCAGCGCTCAGCCTTCTTCACAGTCCACCTCTCACACCCATACATGACCACTGGAAAAACCATAGCCTTGACTAGACAGACCTTAGTCAGCAAAGTAATGTCTCTGCTTTTGAATATGTTATCTAGGTTGGTCATAACTTTTCTTCCAAGGAGTAAGCGTCTTTTAATTTCATGGCTGCAATCACCATCTGCAGTGATGTTGGAGCCCCCCAAAATAAAGTCTGACACTGTTTCCACTGTTTCCCCATCTATTCACATGAAGTGATGGGATCGGATGCCATGATCTTCATTTTCTGAATGTTGAGCTTTAAGCCACCTTTTTCACTCTCCTCTTTCACTTTCATCAAGAGGCTTTTTAGTTCCTCTTCACTTTCTGCCATAAGGGTGGTGTCATCTGCATATCTGAGGTTATTGATATTTCTCCTGGCAATCTTGATTCCAGCTTGTGTTTCTTCCAGTTCAGCATTTCTCATGATGTACTCTGCATATAAGTTGAATAAGCTGGGTGACAATACACAGCCTTGACACACTCCTTTTCCTATTTGGAACCAGTCTGTTGTT
>SJYQ01104659.1:84766-106590 GCA_006410935.1 Redunca redunca | reverse complement strand
GGAGCTGACTGTGGCTCAGATCATGAACTCCTTATTGCCAAATTCAGACTTAAATTGAAGAAAGTAGAGAAAACCACTAGACCATTCAGGTATGACCTAAATCAAATACCTTATGATTACACAGTGGAAGTGAGAAATAGATTTAAGGGCCTAGATCTGATAGATAGAGTGCCTGATGAACTATGGACTGAGGTTCGTGACATTGTACAGGAGACAGGGATCAAGACCATCCCCATGGAAAAGAAATGCAAAAAGGCAAAATGGCTGTCTGGGGAGGCCTTACACATAGCTGTGAAAAGAAACGAGGCAAAAAGCAAAGGAGAAAAGGAAAGATATAAGCATCTGAATGCAGAGTTCTAAAGAATAACAAGAAGAGATAAGAAAGCCTTCTTCAGCGATCAATGCAAAGAAATAGAGGAAAAGAACAGAATAGGAAAGACTAGAGATCTCTTCAAGAAAATTAGAGATACCAAGGGAACATTTCATGCAAAGATGGGCTTGATAAAGGATTTCCTATTACAGACCCCAAATACATGAACCCTGAGCTTTCTATGCTTTCCTTTCCCCAGACAGAGCTACTTTTCAAAGCTTTATTTCCCAGTTCCTCATTATATACGCTCATTCTCCAACAATGTGACATTAATTCTCATCACATTACTTGAAAACACCTATCATTTCCACTTTCCTTATCGGTCCTCTCTGAATGTCACTTCATCTCCACCTACAAAAGTCTGGATCATTCAAAGTATATACTCAAATATTAATTCTTCACAAGCTATCTCATTACTTGTGTGGACTTGGTAAATCTCACCAGATTAGGCACCTTTAAAAACATTTTCCAAGTCTCCATCTTGCTCACAATCATAGTTCAGATCTATTGGCATTACAGAAGTGAAGGGATAAAGGATACCTATTGCCAACAATTTCCCCACTCTTACTGGTTCCACCTGATTTAACAAATAGACCTGAGGACCCAGCTGCAAATCAAATACAGTATTAACCTCACCACTGCTAAATCTGGACTGATGAAAAGCTAATTGCTTGTTCTGCTTCTAAACATGATTTTTAAAGAATCCAATAATATGTGGCAAAATATGTTGTTAGAAAAAACTTGGGAATATGAGTCAAGACCCTCAGGATGCTGGGCATTATTTGGGTAAATGCACAGGATCAAACCCAACTTTCTTGTCCAATTCTGATGCAATAACCCTTCCCCCTGATAATGGATTACAATGGATGAGAGATGGAAATAGTACTGGGTTTTCTCCAGTACTTGGAGGGAGTGGTGAACACCCTTCCTTGACACAGGAAAATCAACAATTAAGTAGTCTTTTTCCAGCCAATATGGGGCTACCATAATGAGGATCCACTTTCCTTCTAGCTCTATGGTTTTCACTTTTCTTACAGATGCTATGATCCAGCCATAAGCTTGTGAGTCCTTAAATATATCACATTTTCACCTGTATTAATTTATTTTTAACAAATCTGTACTTTGAAAATGGTGTCCTTTATGTTTTGAAAAGCTCCTCCTGTCCACATGGTACAACCATTCATGCCTGGAAAATTTGGCTCAAAAAAATCTCTTCTGTAAACATTCACTGAGCTGCTTTGCAGTGTTGATTAATTTTTAATCTACTCTCTCAGTATCTTGACCATATACCTTTGATGATGCATAATATACTGGCTTGTAATTTCTAATAAATCTCCCAGAAGAATGTGCACTTCTTGAGGACAAGGACTGTATCTTATTTCATTTGTTCCTATCACCTAGGTTTGCTGTATGTAATCAATAATCAATATAGTTCAAGAAGAAGTCATTTTTATTTAAATATGGCTAGGTATATTTGATAGATTGGATTCCCTGATCCAGTCTGAACTGAGAATTTTTTTTCAAAATAAATAAATATTTATTTGGCTGCACTAGGCCTTAGTTTCAGCATGTGGAATCTTTGTTCTTCTTTGTAGCATGTGACCAGGGATTGAACCCCAGCACCCCTGCTTTGGAAGCACAGAGTCTTAGCTATGGACCACCAGGGAAGTCCCTGTACTGGGGATTGAATGCAACTGACCCAGCAAGGGAATCGCTTTTTGCAGATTGTCATGTGGGGGTAAAGAGGCCTGACAAGAAAAGGAATGTGACAGTTAGAACATAAGAGTCACTTCCTTCAATAAACTTACCATCTGGGGAATTCCCTGGAGGTCCAGTGGTTAGGACTCAGAGCTTTCACTACTGTGGCCTAGGTTTGATCCCTGGCCAGAGAACTAAGATCGCACAAGCTGTGCAGCATGGCCAAAAAGAAAAAAAAAGGAAGAAACTGATAGTGGCCATTAAGTTTAATATTCAGATCTTATGATAGATAATCAAAAACCCGTAGTGCTTACCCTATACCTGAGTAAAATTATTTTGGTAATAAAAGACTCCTTTATCACTAATTGAATACTAAATACTGAATACTAAAAGATGTAAATATCAATCAAAGTTATAGCCTTCCCCTTTCTCATCCCTGCAGGCCTGCTGCAGTCTAGCTTTCTGGAGGCCACATGGTTAATTTGATCTCTATTTTTGTATGCTGCTTTTTGTGAATCTGGGATTCTGATTCTCTGGGACTGCAGCGAGGCTTGGAGAGAAAGAAAGAAAGCACAAAGATTCTTCTGTAATTAACATTGGCATGAACTGGTGTCACAGCTTCTGGAGTTTGTTGGTATTTATAGTTGACTGTTACCGGGGGATTGGTTCATTATTTGGAGATACCATGTCTATCATTTTGATCTACTTGCAGTTTTCTTGATGACAATGATACACTTAACCTAGCTGGTTGCATATATTCCCTTTGGACTTAGATTTTGTTAGACCACCTACACTTTTCCCTCTTTCACAGGTAATGGAAATGAAGTCATAAGTACAGTGCTTCAGTAGTTCTAAAGTCATCTTGGTTTCAGATATAGGTCCATCACTTTTGTGACCTTGGACAGATGAATAAATCCTTCTAGGACTAAGGTTCTTTCTCTGTTAAAAAAAAAAAAAAAAAGGAGATAATTATAGTATTAGCAAAAGATTGGCTGTAAAGATTCAAATAATGCATGTCAAGCACATTGTAAATATTCAGAAGTGATCTGTAATTATATGTCATTTTTCTTTTTAAAAATTTACTATTTCTAAATGGAGTACTTGTTTTATATCTAAAAATAGAAAGCATTTAGATAAGGAAAGGACTTTCTGAAACGTCTAGACCATTTTGTTCACTTTGTAAAGCATCAGTTCTTCAGTGCTCAGCCTTCTTCACAGTCCAACTTTCACAGCCATACATGACTACTGGAAAAACCATACTTCTCACCAGCCAAAGCAGGTCTGTGGTCCAAGCCCAACATGAATGGAATGGGCAAATACATTCTTACCAGCTCTGGTGGGAAGTGCTACAAAATCACATGTATTGTGGATGTATTGATGGATGTATTTTTTTACCATAGGGAGGGGATAAGAACTGGGAGAAATAATACAATCTACCACATTGATAGCATACCCACATTCTGCCAAGCACCAAGGAGTGCTTGGCAGATCCTCACTCCTCTATTTGTATTACAGTAAGATATCCTGCTCTCTTCAAAGAAACCTCTGAGGTCAAATACACCTTGTGAGTTGAGTGAGTGGCTAGCTGAGGGCTGACCAGGTCAGGTATGACCTTGAAACAATGCAATATCCCGGTGTGTGTTGTCTTGTATGAACACATATTGGTTGTGAGGTGATGGCAGAAGCCAGGAATTATGCTCAGAAGGGATGACTGAGTTCAATGTCCAGGTAATAATAAAACTAAATTATGGATCAAAGAGGCATAGAGAGGAAGTAGTAATAAAGATGTGGAACCAAACGTTCCAGGAATCCAGGTTTGGGTCCAATAAGAAGTAGCTAGGAATGAGTATCCTGGGTATTTCAAACACACAGAGGCCATTAATTTAGAGAAAATTGAGCATATTTATACATACAATGAGAGTTACTATTTACTGAGCACCTCTTTCTCCTCTGGCTCTGCACTAGTCACTTTGTATACATTTGTCTTCACCAATGAAATTTAATTCCTCTATTAACCACAACCTTGTAAAAATGATACAGATTTAACTATTATTTTTTTCTCAATATTCTGAAGATAGTTATTTTAAAACATGACTCTGAATGATTAAATGTATTGTTTGAATATTCACTTACTGCTTTTTCCTACCTAACATATATAATAAATTCATTCACATATGATCTGTTACTATTTTAACAAACCCTAAGCACAATTTCATCATGGAAAACGGAAAGAAGAAGCAAAATAGAGCATTTACTGTGACTCATGCATAATTTCACTTATTTCTCCCTGCATTACACTGAAGTAGATGACCTCCACTCCTCATCCCACTTCACTGACAGTGAAGCTCAAACTAAGAAAAGCTAAATAATGTCCCAAAGATCAGACTTCAAAGATTGTATTATTTCCTTTATACCTAACCATCAACTTCCCTGACAAGGTAATATTCTACCAATTAAATGCACCACAAGTTCTCATCCACATAAACTGGATATCCATATATAAAGGGAGACCAAATGTGGTTGGGTAATCTAAACATTCCCTCCTCAGTTTATAAGCAAAACCCCAGTGGTTCTACACATCAGCTTCAGTTTCACTAGTGGATACTATGACTATAAGCCAAAGACATTTTTCCTACTCTTGCCCTCCAGTGTGCATCTTGAATTCTTGTATCACTGACCAATAATTGTTAACAGCATTTATATAACTTCCCCTATAATTTCAGATTTTTCCTTAGCAGGAGACATTTCATGAATGAGAAGTCATTACCCCCATTTATGCCTGATTTTGATGCCTCTGGCCAGTTTAAAGACTTTACTAGAATTCAAGAAATGAAGTGTTATTTTTAATTCCATTGAGTTTTAGGATTTTATCTTTGTTATTCTTCAGTGAACTGTCTGAAGATCAAATTCATCTTGCGTGTGTGTGTGCATGTGTATGTACATATGTATGTGTTTATTAACTGGCAATCTACTATTTTAGTAAAGTGAAACACCTGGAATTTCTCCTGGCACTAAATGGCTCTCTGGAGGACAATGATAGCACTTCCAAAGTGCTTAGATTTTAGACGAGCTGTCTTTATAATTAATTCTTTCCAGTCTAAGAAATTTCTAGAAAATTCTTTTCCTCAATAGTGAATTCATGATTGTTTTTCTCCTTAGAGGTATATTTTAATTTGAAGCTTCCAGAAGCAGTTTACTAGAAAGTAAAGGTTTTGTATGGCTTTGGGGCCAGGCATATCTGTGTAAAAGTCCCAGTTCTGTTATCTGGTATATTAGGATAAGAGACTTAAGCTGTCTGAGCGTTAATTTTCTAATCTGTAAAATGAGGATGGGAATACTGAACTCATAAGTTTGTTATGGGGATTAAATTAGATAAGGCATGAAAATACTTTGCAATGTAGCTAGAGGGGAGCTTTTCAGAGTAGGAGAGCTGAGAGGTGATAAAAGTCAAGGAGTGTTGGAAATCTCCTGATGTAATTATACACTTCCTACCTTGATAGAATCCCTACATCAGAGGCTACTTACAATATAAAATAAAGTGATCCATTGGCTTGCACTTGTCTGATGTTCCTGTGTGTTACAGGGGCTTATTAGCTCTCTTCTGTCCTTCACTAGACTGTCTCCTTGATGATGCAGGAAGGATAGACACATGACTTTTGCTCTAAGTATCAGATGAATAACTTTAGTGTCTTGTGATATATTGTTAGTTTCAGTCCTAGAACAGATTGAATAAATAATTTCAGCAAGGGTTAAAACATTATTACGATTAGCTATTTCTACCCTTAAGTAGATTAATAAGGTGAAGTAATGTGATAGCTGCAGTGTTCTTGCCTGGAGAATCCCAGGGACGGGGGAGCCTGGTGGGCTGCTGTCTATGGGGTCGCACAGAGTCGGACACGACTGAGGCGACTTAGCAGCAGCAGCAGCAGCAGCAGATACTGTGGTTCACCAACCAGATTCCCTTTCAAGGCTGAGGTGCTTCTTCCACCATCTGTCAAATGTGTTTATCACTGGTGACTCACAGCTGAGTCTGAGAATTGCCTTAGGAAGCTGCTTTACTCAAAGTTAAGTAAGTGAAGTGAATGTATTAGTTGATCAGTTTTGTCTGACTCTTTGTGACCCCACAGACTATAGCCTGCCAGGCTCCTCTGTCCATGTAATTCTCCAGGTGAGAATACTGGAGTGGGTTGCCATTCTCTTCCCCAGAGGATCTTCCCAACCCAGGGATCGAACTGTGGTCTCCTGCATTACAGGCAGATTCTTTACCATCTGAGCCACCAGGGAAGACCTTCCTCAAAGTTAAAAGTCACATTAAGTGGTGGGTGTGGCTACAAAGGTCTGGCCCCCTTTCCTCAATATGAAAGCAAAACTGGATAAAGTGAATCCATGAACACTTGGTATTTACATCACTTTTGTTCACTTTCTTGTAATGAGCTTCCCTGAGATTTATGCATAAAAATGCATTGTGTGCAAAGTTATTTCAGTTATGTCCAACTTTTTGCAACCCTTTGGACAGTAACCTGCCAGGCTCCTCTGTCCATGGGATTCTCCAGGCAAGAATACTGGAGTAGGTTGTCATGCCCTTCTCCAGGGGATCTTCCCAACCCAGGGAAAATACATTAATGACCTGGAAAATCTTTGAAACAAGTTTCACTTGAGCACAGACCAGAGTTAAGGAGGCTGGACTGAAAGATACACAAGTTGCCCAAATAGGAGGATTGATGGCACTTGGCAGCACCAAGGCAGCTATGTCAAGTATTTCTTTTCATTTACATAATTCAGATATTTGAATTCTCTATGTCTAGTATAGTTCTTTTCCATGACATATTTTCCGATTGTCCTTTCATACTTCACCTGGATATGTGTGTGTTAGTTGCTCAGTTGTGTCCAACTCTTTGCAATCCCATGAACTGTAGCCCACCAGGCTCCTCTACCCATGGAATTCTCCAGGCAAGAGTACTGGAGTGGGTTGCCATTTCCTTCTACAGGGGATAACTCTTACTTATATTAGAAACTCTACTCTTGAGTCCCTTCTTCCAAGAAGTTTTCTGTGACTTTCAGAGACTATATTAAATTCTGCTCCTTTATGGTATTTACGAGAGGTAGATCTCATGCTTTTGATGCATTTACTTTGTCTTATTATCATTTCAGTCCTAATAGAAGTGTGTTCTTATCATTAGAAACCTTTGTCCTGTAAATATAGCAGTTATATTTACAAATTATAGCTGTAGCAGTTCAATCAATTACTAAATTGAACTGAAACAAAGAAAGGCCGATTTTTACTATCATTTCAATATTGAGCTGGCTGAGATGAAAAACTATCATTTATAGCTCTACTACATAGCAAAGAGTTGAATTTTTTTTTTAACCTCTGGAATCCTCAGTTTTCATTCCAATAGTATGAATTCAGGTAGATAGGTCCCAGACCTAAGACGTTACAGAGAAAAGAAGAATTTTCCACTAGGAAATATAGAAGGAGATCAATCCGCACAAGCTGAGTAACTGTCACCCTCACAGTTCTATAGCAAAGCACAGATATGAGAACTTTCTGAAAACTGTTTCATGAAACTGTAAGTCAACATAAACTCGAAGCTCTCTTTTTCTTTCATATTATAAAGGAAAATCACTATTTTCTATTAAAATGTTCAATTAATCAACTATTTAAAATACTTACATCTTTTCTGTCTCAAACATTCTCTGGTCACTTTGCACATTATTCACTTCAATGATGCTGTATTTTAAAAATCTGGCCTTGGTTATACATCTCAGACCTTTCATCACAAATCATTCTCTGAGAAAGTGGGTATTTTTAAATAATATTATTATGGAATATAATAGATTGAGTGGTTTGAATTACAATTTCCAACAGATTTCTAGTTCAAATAAAATGGTCTCTAGTTTTAATGTGGTTCTTTTTGTACTATGGAGGGAAATAAGAACTGATAGACTTTTAGAGCTAAATGTGGTGGCTACAAACCCACAGTATTTTGAAGAGACCTAATAGTGCACTGATTCACTGTTCAGATCAAGAGACTAAAGTTAAAGCAGTGAAATAATTAGCCCAAGGTCATATACCTATGTAATAGCAGAAATATAACCAGAACTTCAGTTCAGTTCAGTCGTTCAGTTGTGTCCGATTCCTTGTGATCCTGTGGACTGCAGCACCCAGGCCTCCCTGTCCATCACCAACTCCCGGAGTTTACTCAAACTCATGTCCATTGAGTTGTTGATGCCATCCAACCATCTCATCCTCTGTCATCCCCTTCTCCTCCCACCTTCAATCTCTTCCAGCATCAGAGTCTTTTTAAATGAGCCAGCTCTTTGCATCAGGTGGCCAAAGTATTGGAGTTTCAGCTTCAACATCAGTCCTTCCAATGAACACCCAGGACTGATCTCCTTTAAGATGGACTGGTTTGATCTCCTTGCAGTCTAAGGGACTCTCAAGAGTCTTCTCCAACACCACAGTTCAAAAGCATCAGTTCTTCGGTGCTCAATTGTGTCTCTTTTCTGACCCCACAGACTGTAGCCTGCCAGGCTCCTCTGCCCATGGAATTGATTCTCCAGGCAAAAATACTGGAGTGGGTTGTCATTTCCTTCTCCAGGGGATCTTCTGGACCCAGGGACAAACCCATGTCTCTTGCATCTCCTGCATTGGCATGTAACTACTTAGCTGCAGCAGAAGATTTCCAGGACTGAAGGAGTCTTTAGCTCTCATGCCCCTTCCTAATTAAACATTGTACCCTCTCCCTGACACATACATCCAGGTGATTCTTTTCAGATGGATTAATTTTGTCTGTTCCTAAAATGTATGTAAGTAGGATTGTGTAGAATGCACTCTTTGTGTCTGGCTTACTTTCCTCATTAATATGTTTGGAAAAGTAACTCATTATTTTGTGTAGCACTGGTTTCCTCAGTTTTACTATTGTGTAATACTATGGAGAAGGCAATGACACCCCACTTCAGTGCTCTTGCCTGGAGAATCCCATGGACGGAGGAGCCTGGTAGGCTGCAGTCCATGGGGTCGCAAAGAGTCGGACACGACTGAGCGACTTCACGTTCACTTTTCACTTTCACCCATTGGAGAAGGAAATAGCAACCCACTCCAGTGTTCTTGCCTGGAGAATCCCAGGGACGGGGGAGCCTGGTGGGCTGCCATCTATGGGGTCGCACAGAGTCGGACACGACTGAAGCGGCTTAGCAGCAGCAGCAGCATTTTGTTGTACAAATACATTAGATTTATTCTAATCTATTCTTTCACCTATCTGTTTGGATTGTTCCCATTTGGGGAATATTATTAAAGAAAGCTGCTGTAAATATTTTTGTTCATGTCCTTTAGGTCAAAGCTCCCCAACCTCTGGGAGCTAATGCCTGATGATCTGAGGTGGAGTTGATGTGATAATAATAGAAATAAAGTGCACAATAAATGTAATGTGCTTATATCATCCCCAAAGCACCCTCAGCACCACCCAGTCCATTGAAAAATTGTTTCCATGAAACTCTTGTCTAGTCCCAATGAGGTTAGGAACCATTGTTTTAACTGACCTATGCATTTGTTGGCTTCCCTGGTGGCTCAGCTGATAAAGCATCTGCTTGCAATGTGGGAGACCTGGGTTTGATCCCTGGGTTGGTAAGATCCCCTGGAGAAGGGAACGGCTCCCCACTCCAGTATTCTGGCCTGGAGAATTCCACGGACTGTATAATCACAAAAAGCGGGACATGACTGAGTGCCTTTCGTTTTCATGTGCATTCCTCTCTTGGGAATTGCTGAGTCATAGGATAAAGTATGTACTTTAAGAGATGCTGATGAAGAAGTGTTTCAAAGTAGTTGTACCAATTTATACTCCTACCAGAAATATATGAGGGTTTTAGTTGTTCTATATCTTCAACCAGGCTTTGCATTACCAGTCTTTTAAATTATTCTGTCAACTCTAATTTCAGTTATATTTATGTTGTAAGAGGAAATTTAACAATGTGTTAAACAGAGCAGATTCTGCACCTAGTTGCTTGAATTTAAATCCTAGGTTTGTTACTTGCCACCTAGGGGACTTTGACTGAATTATTCAGCATCTTTGTGCGTTAGTTTTCTCAACTACAGAATGAACCTTATAGGTATTCTCACCTTGTCGACTGGTTTAAGGGCTCAATGAGTGAGTTTTCTATAGCTCTTACGATAGCAGATACCACATACTGACCGTGTTAGGTTGTTTTGTATTTTTAAGTAATATAGTCACATGTCTCCTTTCAAAACCTACTCGATATTCATTAACTTAAAAAAATAAAAATAGCTATTATTGGGCTATTATTTAGGTACAGTAGCCCCTTGATTGTACACAGAGCATTGGTTCCAGGACCCCAGTGGATACCAAACATCCTCAAGTCCCTTACATCACATGTTATAGAATTTGTATATAAACCACACATATACTACTATTACTTTTAATCATCCCTAGATTGTTTATAATACTTAATACAATGTAAATGCTATGTAAATACCTCCTGTGTGGCAGATTCAGGTTTTTCTTTTTTGAAACTTTCTAGATTTTTTTTCTGATTATGTTCCATCATGGTTGGTTAAATCCAAGGATGCAGAACCCCTTGGCATAAGGCAGGCCCACAGAACTATGCTACATGCTGTAGCTGTGGGACAGGAGGGAGGAGGCAACATGGAGACGTGGGATGATAAACCTGTAGAGGGTAGCAGGAACCAGTCTTCAGGGGCCTTGTGAAGTTAGGGAGTCCGGACTTCACTGAGAAGGTAATTCAGTTCAGATCAGTCCCTCAGTCGTGTCCGACTCTTTGCGACCCCAGCAAAGAACCACAGCACACCAGACCTCCCTGTCCATCAGCAACTCCCGGAGTCCACCCAAATCCATGTCCATTGTGTCAGTGATGCCATCCAACCATCTCATCCTCTGTTGTCCCCTTCTCCTCCTGCCCTCAATCTTTCCCAGCATCAGTGTTTTTTCAAATGAGTCAGCTCTCCACATCAGGTGACCAAAGTACTGGAGTTTCAGCTTCAACATCAGTCCTTCCAATGAACATCCAGGACTGATCTCCTTTAGGATGGACTAGTTGGATCTCCTTGCAGTCCGAGGTACTCTCAGGAGTCTTCTCCAACACCACAGTTCAAAAGCATCAATTCTTCGGTGCTCAGCTTTCTTTATAGCCCAACTCTCACATCCATACATGACCACTGGAAAAACCATAGGCTTGGCTAGGTGGACCTTTGTTTGTAAAGTAATGTCTTTGCTTTTAATTGTGCTGTCTAGGTTGGTCATAACTTTCCTTCCAAGAAGTAAGCGTCCTTTAATTTCATGGCTGCAATCACCATCTGCAGTGATTTTGGAGCCCAGAAAAATAAAGTCAGCCACTGTTTCCCCATCTATTTCCCACAAAGTGATGGGACCAGATGCCATGATCTTAGTTTTCTGAATGTTGAGCTTTAAGCCACCTTCTTCACTCTCCTCTTTCACTTTCATCAAGAGGCTTTTTAGTTCCTCTTCACTTTCTGCCATAAGGGTGGTGTCATCTGCATATCTGAGGTTATTGATATTTCTCCCTGCAATCTTGATTCCAGCTTGAGTTTCATCCAACCCAGGATTTCTCATGATGTACTCTGCATATAAGTTAAATAAGCAGGGTGACAATAGACAGCCTTGACATACTCCTTTTCCAATTTGGAACCAGTCTTTTGTTCCATGGCCAGTTCTAACTGTTGCTTCCTGACCTGCATACAGGTTTCTCAAGAGGCAGGTGAGATGGTCTGGTATTCCCATCTCTTTCAGAATTTTCCACAGTTTCTTGTGATCCACACAGTCAAAGGCTTTGGCATAGTCAATAAAGCAGAAATAGATGTTTTTCTGGAACTCTCTTGCTTTTTCGATGATCCAGCGGATGTTGGCAATTTGATCTCTGGTTCCTCTGCCTTTCCTAAAACCAGCTTGAACAGCTGGAAGTTCACGGTTCACATATTGCTGAAGCCTGGCTTGGAGAATTTTGAGCATTACTTTACTAGCATGTGAGATGAGTGCAATTGTGTGGTAGTTTGATCATTCTTTGGCATTGCCTTTCTTTGGGATTGGAATGAGAAGGTAATTGGGACCCAAGAATTTAGGCAAAAGGGTGTCAGTATCATGTCTGCATGATACTGCATGATGGAATAGAAATGGGATGTGAGAGGGAGCAGGATATTAGGTACCTGTTGAAGAGCATGGACATAGGTACCAGATACTATGCTAAATATTTTACAGATATTTTCTCATGTTGGTTTCTCATGGACAGGGTGAACTGCTGATAGAATCTCATCATCATCTTCATTTTACATTATGAGTAGATTGAAGATTGAGGCTTGGGGAGATAAGTAACTTCCCCCCAAGGTCACAGAGTTGCATGGGGATTTGAATTCTGTGTGTCTGACCCTTGGAGAGTCCTGGTGGTACCCAGGATTGTGACATGAGCATGTCTGCACCATCAAGTTATGTGTGCCACAAACACGATCTCAAATACCCTTAGAAACACTCTAAGGATGGAGTGATCCTCATGTCACAGAAGAAAAAGCTGAGGCTCTGAGAGTAAGTTCTACATGCAGGGTCATACAATAGAAAGTGGCGGAGCCAACATGCACACTTGTGTCTGTCACGCTCCTAGATTCCACGCTTTGTTGTGAGAAATCATAGTATACACATCTAAGAAGTGTTCCTATAGTGTAAAGCACAAGTCAGCAAACCTTTTTTCTGTAAAGATCCAAATGATGAAGATTTTAAGTTTCTCAGCCCTTCTGGTCTTTATGCAGCTGCTCATCTCTACCACTGTAGCTTGAAGTCTGTACAGGAAGGGGCATGGTTATGTTTCAATAACACTTTATTTGCAAAACAGGCAGTGGGCTATATTTACTAACTGCTATTATGAAATTTCTAAAGAACAAAATCACCCTTTTTGATCAGTTATAACTCTGGTAAAAAAAAATTGCATTATTCTATCAATTATTTAGCATAACCTATTTAACCATCCTGTTGTGCTTGGAATAGTTAGGGATTTATCTTTTTTTGTTTCTTATTGTCTTAATTTTTGCTAAATAGATAATGCTGCTCTAAAGCTTTTGCTTTCGTAAGACTTTTTCTCTTTCAAAATTATGTTCTTAGGATAAATTCTCAGTAGGAAAATCACTGCTAAAAGGTATGAGCATTTTTATAGGTGTCTATAAAATTATATTTTCATTTGAAGCATATTAAATGAATTTCCACACTCCATTTTCCCCACACAAGCCTACATTTTGGTATTTATTAAAATTCATCTTCAAAAATCCCCCCTCCATTGTTTTGAATGTAGACCCCAAAGTGATGCCATCAGGTGGGCGGATGAAACAAATATGCTAAAGTAGAAGATACTTGGGAACAAGTGGCTAGAATTTGTCACAAAACGCTACTGATTTCTCTACTTGCCTCCCTCAGTCTTAAACATATGGAACGTTTTGTTTCCTAGGGTTTATCTGATTCCCCTTCAAGTCCTGAAACAAGTTGATGTCCATACAAAGTCTGACATTGTCTGGAGAATTGTGTAGCCTGATTTTAGATGAAAAACTTTTATCTTCCCACCAAAAAAATGTCAGTTTTTCTTCGATTTTCTTGACTGTTAAGGAAGTGAGATGGGGAAAAAAATTTTTTTTCAATAAAGAGTTTTCATAACAAGTCTCAAGTAATGACAAAGAATGAATGTCATATACCGCCAAAGGAAAGCAAAACCAAATGACTGATGGCAGCCTTGGCCTTTTCATCTTAGAATAGTCTTCTAGTCCTTTGCCTTTCTCTCCATGCTCACTCCCTTCAAGAAGGCCATCCTAGCCGTGAAATTAAAAGATGCTTACTCCTTGGAAGGAAAGTTATGACCAACCTAGACAGCATATTAAAAAGCAGAGACTTTATTTTGCTAACAAAGGTCCATCTAGTCAAGGCTATGGTTTTTCCAGTAGTCATGTATGGATGTGAGAGTTGGACTGTAAAGAAAGCTGAGCACCGAAGAATTGGTGCTTTTGAACGGTGGTGTTGGAGAAGACTCTTGAGAATCCCTTAGACTGCAAGGAGATCCAACCAGTCCATCCTAGAGGAGATGAGTCCTTGTTGTTCATTGGAAGGACTGATGCTGAAGCTGAAACTCCAGTACTTTGGCCACCTAATGCGAAGAGCTGACTCAATGGAAAACACCCTGATGCTGGGAAAGATTGAGGGCAGGAGGAGAAGGGGACAACAGAGGATGAGATGGATGGATGGCATCACCGACTCAACAGACATGAGTTTGGGTAAACTCTGGGAGTTGGTGACGGACAGGTAAGCCTGGCATGCTGCAGTCTATAGGGTCACAAAGAGTTGGACATGACTGAGCGACTGAACTGAACTCATGAGACTATTATAAAACCTTCTTGTGTGTCCTCTGCCTTTAGGTGTCTTGCTAAAAATGCCACTCGATAAGGGGGCTCCCCTGCCTGTCAACTGTACATGCCCCCCGGTGCCTATGAGACAGTCAGATTCCCCACACTCCGGTTCCCACCTATGTTTTCTGTCACATCTCTCACCTCTTCTTTTCAGTCAACCCCCTCAAAAGCTTCATGAAAATGCTTACCTTTCCTTTGACACATTCTGGCCTTTCACAAACAAATGCATGTATATAGGGCATCACTCCAACACAAGCCCCCAAACAAACTCCAGATCACTTGAATCCGAATCTCAAGGTTATGAATTAAGGTTTTCTTTTGTTACACGTTCTCCAAAAAAAATCATTTAGTCTTTTGATTTGAAAATCTCTGCATAGGCTGACCCATGTTTTGAATAGCATTTGGCCGGCAAATTTCAGCTCATTCTTCAAGATCCCACTTAAATTTTGCCTCCTTTGGGAAGACACCTCTACTACGCCAAACATAAAATCAATGCTTACTCACTTTTCCCTCTCAGTGTACTTTATCTTCATTCCTTTGTGACTCTATTTGTTGCATTTTGCTGTTTGAGTCTTGCCTTTCTCCATGAGAAAATGCCCTCTGTGTCAATAGCATCAAATATTCAAGACTGACATACAGAAAGTGGGATGAATCGGGCTGGGGAGTTGGGTTACATCTGATCTAGACCTTACAGAGAAGCTCTGGGAAGCTTAGGCTGAGGCAGCTCCTACCCCTAAGGAACTTTTACATTCTTCAGAAAAGCTCTTCTCCATTCTCCTGGGTTGCCCTACTGGCCCTGCGGCTACTCAGTCCTGGCACACAGTACCATTTCACCACACTTACAAGGTTTCTTGGCTGATTTGTGAAACACTGTGTTTCTCAAGGGCAGAGGGGCATCTTCATCTCTGTATTCACAGCATACATACTGTCTGATTCTCCTGAACTTTTATCTCTAGAATCTAAGATGTTGACATCAGTGAAACTTTGTGCTTAAGAGCAGGAGATCTGGAGTTAGAGGCTTGGGTTCAAGTCCCAGCTACTGGGCACACTGTGATCTTGAACTAATTATTTAGCCTACAGAGCCTCAATTTCCTCTTCAGCAAAACTGGAATAATAATACTACTACTTATCTAGTTCTCACCAGGAATAAATAGCTATTGGCATACCTCTATCACTTAGCAAATGATGATTAAATGTTCGTTCTCGTTAACTCTGTAGTTAATTTTTTTTTTCCCCCATGGGTTCTCCAAGTCTTCTTTGGGGTCAGTCATCTGATTTCGAATACCGAAATGTTGCCTGGAATTCCAATCTTGCTATAACTACCCAAGGCCATTGTCATATTGTGAAATATTAGGACTCTAACAAGGTTCCAACACCATCCCTCCCCATGTCTTTCTACTCCATGCATCCTGAGAGTATCATTAAGAGGACCATTAAGTCCTGCTGAGTTAGGATAATACACAGCACTGTGCAAACATAAGATATTACTATTATTTTGCTCCTTGGCTGGGCTTTAAATTCTTTGTTGGCAGAGACCATTCTGTCACACACACTCAACCAATTCTTTTTGACTTTAGGAGCCTCAGAAACAATAAACAATAATGTGTATTTGAGAAGTGAGCATGAATGCTCTTGCCCCGGACTTCAGACTTTTCAGGAATAGCATGGGTCATGCTGAGAAAATAAGAACTAACTTGTGATAAAGGCTTAAGTGCCACCCTTCCATTTACCGAGGAAGCCTTATTCTGTATCCATCTAGTGACCTGAAGCTGCCTGTAAATTAGCTATCTTCTTCAGAACATATATAGTATGCTCTCCATGCAGTTTTAAGATTTGTACATTTTTCTTACTGTGCTTCAAAAGTGATTCAAATTTATGGGAGGCAAGTTATTGAAATGTGCCATAAAAAATAGTTCTATATAAAACAAATGGGAATAAAATATCAACTTTCTTTAAAAAAATAAGCTCAGAATGCAAAATTCTTAGCACTAGAGAGTACTCTGCTATAATATTAAAAAATAAATAAATGACCCATATGACTTCAAACTAATGCCCTACCTCCCTGAACATATGGAGGAAATGAGTGTATTTTTCATATGGGAATTGCTTCATTGCTCACTGTTTGTCTTATTTTTTCAATTTGTCTTACTCTGTGTTTTGGTCAGTTGAGGCTGCTATCACAAATTATAGACTGGGGGCTTAAACAACAGAAATTATTTCCCACACTTCTGGGGGCTTCAAGTCCAAGATCAGGGTACCAGTAAATACTTGTGTGAAAGTGTGAAATTACTTATCCTATGCATGACCTTGTAACCTTATATATAAAAGACAGATAATAGAACCAACTTGACAGGGTCGTTGTGAAGCATAAATGAAGGTGTGCATGTGAAATATCTTGAAAATTGCTTGGCAATCAAGGCTAGGTAAGTGTCAGCTGTAATATTAGTGTTACTATTAATATCTTCTAGAGTTGTTGTAAGAGGTGCTATTATATGAAAAAATGGTGCTTCAAGGATTTTAAACTTTAGTGGATAGGATGCTTTTCTGATTCTCTCCACTCTACTATTCTCTCATGGCTCACCCTTTTCTGAAGGATTTAAAAAGCAGTGGAGGTGTCAGATTAGTGCATTAGCATTTTCTAGCATTGCCAATTACCATGTACATTCATCTCTCCCCACCTCCCAAGTTCATGCTTGCACAGAGCCTAATCTATTGATTATTTCCTGTATACCAGGTGTTTCAGATTTGTATTCTCTACCTCATGTAGTCTTTTTTTAAAAAAAATTATTTTTAGGCCTTACATTAGGTCTATGATCCATTTTGAGTTAATCTTTGTATATGGTTCAAGGTATGATCAGTTGTTGTTGCCATATTTTTGCATAGAGGCATTCAAGTTTTCTAGCACCATTTACTGGTCTGTAGTGCATGACGTGTGGGATCTTAGTTCTCTGATCAGGGATTGAACTGTGCCCCCCTACACTGGAAGAGCAGAGTTTTAACCACTAAACCACTGGAGAAGTCCCTCTACTTCATTTAGTCTTTAGCACAACCTTCAGAGAAGGCAATGACAACCCACTCCAGTACTCTTGCCTGGAAAATCCCATGGACAGAGGAGTCTGGTAGGCTGCAGTCCATGGGGTCGCTAAGAGTCGGGCACGGCTGAGCAACTTCACTTCACTTTTCACTTTCATGCATTAGAGAAGGAGATGGCAACCCACTCCAGTATTCTTGCCTGGAGAATCCCAGGGACAGAGGAGCCTAGTGGGCTGCCATCTATGGGGTCGCACAGAGTCGGACAAAACTGAAGTGACTTAGCAGCCGCAGCACAACCTTGTGAAAGAGGCAATGTCTTCACCACCTCAGAGATGAGAAAACTGAGTCTCAGAGTGGTGACAGACGTTGCCCAAGTATGATCCGCTTTATACAGAAGAACTGGAATTTCTCCCTGAGCCTTCTGTGCGAACTTCAGAGCCCTTGCTCCCTCTGGCACATGACGTCCTAAGCACGACTCTTGTGATTCCAGCTGTCTAGGTGTTTCTATATATAAACCTAAGGTGTCAATGATCTAGAAATAGGCCATCCATCAGTGGGCACCATCTGTAGGGCTGTGTCCCAGGGAGCAACGCTCAGTTCTAGTTGAGAAATTTCAATCCTACAAACTTATTAACTCCTCCCTTGCAGTCCTTTCTCTACCTCTAGAAGAGTTTCCATAGAGCTCCATCTAGTGCTGCTGGGCAGGGCCAGTCTGCAGGGCTGGGCGAGTAGAGACAAAGGGCAGGCTTCTCTTGGTAGCATCTTCCCTAGTACGCTTTCCTGGTGGTACCCAAGGCCAGGTGGCAGGATTGGATGATGGGGACAGCCACGAAGGAGGATGAATGTAATCCGACGTCTCCTGACAGATCTATATGTTCCCACCCAAACCTAAAAGAGACAATCTCTTTTAAATTCACAAAGAATGCATCTCATTACCCAAATGAACTTTTTTTCTCACCATTTATGTATGTATGTATTATCTTTTTTTTTCTTAATTTCTCTGCCTTTGACCATGCCTCTCCCTCATTTTGTAGCACCCTTCAAACCTTTAAGTCTAACTAATATTGTTTTGAGACTTCCTCAACCTGAAGATTGTGCTAAGGGGTTCTACTCTGTGCTCATAGGATCTACCTTATTTCAAAAATGATTATGTAGTTTACAGTGATCAAGACAGTGTAGCACTGGGAAAATAACTGAATGAAATAGAAAAGAGACTTCAAAAATAGACCTACACAAATATATTTAATGTTTCACAAAGGGGAGAAGGAAATTTAGTTGAGGAAGAATACTTTTTTCAACAAATGGTATTGGAACAACTGGAAATCCACATCCACACACACACGATGAACCTAGATACAGATTTATACTCTTCCCAAAAATGAGCTTAAAATGCATCATAGGCCTAAATGTAGAACACAAAACTATAAAACTTTTAGAAGACAACATAGGAAAAAGTCTACATTTTTGGTTTGGTGATGACCTTTTAGGTACAACACCAGAAGCATAACCCATGAAAGAAAAACATCAGCAAATTGGATTACATTAATATCTAAAATTTCTGCTCTGCATAAGTTACTGTCAGAAGAATGAAAATACAAACTGCAGGCAGGGAGAAAATATTTGTAAAACACAAATCTGATAAAATGTTTCTGAAAAATAGTATACAAAGAAATCCTTAAATTGAACAACATGAAAACAAAAAAGTATAATAGAAAAAAATGGACTTGAAATATTAAGGCAACCTACCAAAGAAAAATATACAGATGGCAAATAAATATATGAAAAGATGCTCTCCAAATGTGTTATGAAGGAAACAATGGAATATCACTACAGATCTATTAGGATGACCAAAATCCAGAACTACACCAAGGAGGAGGTGGAGCAACAGAAACTCTGATTCATTGTTGGTGGGGAGGCAGAATAGTGCAGTCACTTTGGAAGACAGTCTGGCCATTTCTATGAAACTGAACACCCTTGCCATACATCCAGCAGTCATTCTCCTCGGTATTTACCCAAAGGAGTTGAAAACTTACATCTGCATAAAAATCACACATAGGTGTTTATAGCAGTTGTATCCATAAAACATAAAACCTGGAAGCCATCAAGATGTCTTTCAGTAGGGGAATGGGCAAATAAGCTGTGATATATCCAGACAATGGAATATTATTCAATAGAAAAGAGCTATCATATCATGAAAAGACGTGGAGGAATCTTATGTGCATATTGCTAAGTAAAAGAAGTCTTGGGGGAAAAGAAGCAACTACATAGTGTATGATTTCAAGTACATGACTTCCTCTGGTCAGGAATATCTCCATTCTGGAAAAGAAACGTACATTGTTAACTATTCCAGTCAGACTCTAAGACAGCTGAAACTTCAGTAGCAGAATCAGCCTCATTGTTGTCTCATCTGCTGTATTTATTTGTTAGTAAGTCATGTCAGTCTTATCTCTCAACTATCAACTTTCCCTCTTTCTCCCCAAGTTCTCTGAAGCTTTATTAACTTCATCAGCTCTGGACAGAGTTACAACAGCTTCCTGACCAGTGGTAGTGGATTCTGTGATCTGCCATCTTGCTACCCCTTTCAGGAGAAACACACACATTTCCACAGCCTCCAGAAGTGGCGGCTATAGACAGCTGCTTGTTTTATATCTTCCTGATAATTTCTCTGAATGGTAATTGCTTTGTACAGGGTGACCTCCCTTCTTCAGTGTCAACTGGCCGCTGGTAACTGGTTAATTCAAGGGCGTACAGTCCCATGCCACAGCTTAAGATGTTGCTGAAAGGCCATCCACTCTTCAGAGCACCCTGCGGGATCCGTTGTAACTGCATCACAATTCAACTTCTTCCTCTGCCGAATCAGGCTTCCTGTTCCCCGATGTTATTCCTGAGCACACTTCCTGGTAAACCACCTGCCAGCTAATACCGCCTTAGTTCCCCCACCCCTCCCCATGGAACATTGACTTAACTCTGTTCTAGGAATGGTCTGAGAAAGCAGATGCTAAAATAGGATATTAGAGTTGTTTTACCCATTTATTGACTGACAAGGTTTCTATCATGGATGATAACTGGAGTACAAAAAGCCCCCGGAATGGGTTAACAGGTTACTTTTAAAAAACACTCACTGGTGTTAAACTAGGTTGGGAGACTTAGAAAGGCAGGAAACCCACTGAGGTATTTCAGAGGCACTACCTCAGTGGCTTAACACATCTGGGGAGATAATGAACTCAAGAACAATGAAATAGGACAAGTATGCTATTGTGAAAGGAGTCAATGCTTTGGTCTATTTTCCCATTATTTGCTGCTAGTATATAAAAATATAATTTAGGCTTTGTTTTATAGAAATCTTGTATCATAGGAACTTGCTAAATTTACTGTTTCTCATAATTGTTTTGCAGAAGCCAAGAAGCTTTCATCATAAGCATTTATTCATCTGCAAATAGAAGTAGTTTAACTTTTGCATTTTCCATATTCACCCATGTTTTTTTTTTTTCTTCCTTTTTTATGATGGCTAGAACCTCCAGTAAAATGTTGAATTTAAGGTAAGAGTCAGCATCCTTGCTTGTTTGCAATCTTAGGCAGAAAATATTTGATACTTCATCCTTAAGTAGAATGGTAAATATAGATTATTTTAGAGTGTTCTTTATTAGACAGAGGAAGTTGCCTTTTATTTCTAGATTGTTGAGAGCTTATTTCATGAGTGGATTGTTGTCCTTTATCAAATGTTATTTATATATCTGTCAAAAAGATCATATTTTCTCCTTTATTCTGTTATGACTATGACTTGTATTGACTGGTTTTAAAATATTATATCAAGTTTACATTCTTAGGATCACAATACATTATCTCTTTTTATTTATTTCTGAAATCAGTTTGCTAATATTTGTTAAGAATTTTTACATTCATGACCATGAGGAATATTGGTCTGGAATTTTATTTTTTAATATTGTTTTTGTCAGATTTTAATATTCAGGTTATTCAGGTTTTACAGTACAAGTTAGTTTTTTTTCTGAAAAGTTTATAAAAGATTCATATTCTTTTTTTGTGAATAGTTCAAGATAGTTGACCAATGAAGACATTTAGAACTGAATTTGTGTGTGTGTGTGTGTCTCTGTGTATGAGTGCGTGTGTGTTTAATAAAGTCAGTTGGGTTTTCTCTTTCATTTTTGGTCCATTTTGATAAATTGCATTATCTGAAGTATTTGCCGTTTCATCTTAGATGTCAAAATTATTGGCATAGAGTTATTAATAATCTTATTATTTTAATATATATAGGATTATAGTAATAATCCCTCTTCC